>PVHY01015211.1:0-36491 GCA_004024945.1 Uropsilus gracilis
AAAGGACTTTGGACAATACTGAGAAAGGGTTTGGACAATGTTGAAGTATTCTGAGTCTTACATGTTTCTTTTGTAGTTAATAGGATAATTAGAAATCACTTTGTTAGAAATAAATTAGTCTGCACTGCACTGATTGTCTTGCATTGGCTTGGTATTTTGGTTGAGAAGGCTGGGGATGGTGGTAAGGACCCACGAGTGGGAAGTTTAAACTGTGTATTAAAGTTTTTCTTTTCTGCAGTTTCTGGAGCTGAAAGCAGAGCAGTTGGCTGGCTTTTGCATATCAATGGTAAAGGTGATCAGTGAAAATGCTAATGAAGAGTGTGTAGCCTGCTTTGTAGAGAGTAGCAGGCAGATAAGTGTATCCAGTTAAGGTTAAAGGTAATTGCAAAGGAACTGCTTGTAGCCTTCTTTGGAGAAAGAAGCAAGCAGATAGGGGTAAACAGTTAAGTAAAGTCAGAAAGTCTCATATACCCTGTTTCAGAACAAGTTTGAGAGAGTTTGGACACATTATTTTCTATGGAAAAATCCCAGGAAATAGAAATAGAGAAAATACTGTCATGTTTTTTCAGGTGGAATCAGCTTATCATTCTTGGTAGCCTATTTGAATCAGTACAAATCAGCAGTTGAGAAATTAGACATTTGTATATAAAATGGGGGTTCTCTGAATTTTCTTTGCAGATTCTTCCTGGTTATTCTGGACATATATAACTTAGAGTCACAAAACTTGGATTTCTCCTTCCCTTCTTCTGTTTACTTTCTGATATCTGAACTAACTTCTCTATTCCAAGGAGCTTCACAACCTTTGATCTCAGACTCACTCTCAGACTTTGATCGGAGACAAGACTCAAGAATTTCACAAATATTTTTTATAACACAAAACTATTTTATTGAAAGCTTACTAGTTACCATCATAAAGAATAGGGAAACCAAATATTTAATTCAAGTGCAGCAAACATTCTTTACTTTGATATGCTATGTAGAGCTAAATATTAACATGATGGTGAGCTCATTCTCTTTTACCTTTCAAACTGGTAAAATTTTGATATGCTTAGTACTGCGAATATTATTTCATATATTATCATAAATATTATTTCATATATCATCATATCAAGCTTGAAACTCCTTTTTTCCTGCTTTGCTCAGACCCCTGAAGAACTAAATTATGTCACCCAAAATTGTACTGTCTTCCCTGAATTTACTATTCTCTGTTGATCCCATCTAGAAATGCTCACTCTCCAAGTCTTCTTAATAAACATCTTTCACATTGTCTCTTTCTCTTCATCTGTGCCACCGTAGTTTTTATTCATTACCAGAGATTCATTGGTAATGTCCATTACCAATTCTCTTCTCTCCATCTTATTGCAAGATTTCCAGAGATGACCTTTCCAGCTAAAAAGCTGTCAGGGCACCAACTTCAAGTTTACATTCTTTATATCAAGATAGCTCCTAGCCCATAACCCACTTGTCACTATCACTCCAGTATTCTTCACCTGGACTTCCTGCTCCAGTGTTGAATGCCTCCAGTCTAGTATTCACACACATTCAAGAGCATCTGTATGCAACACAAGTTCTTACCTGATACCCCACTGCTCTGGTTTCTTACTCTCTGCTGCATATACCAGGACCACCATGATCCATTCCCATTTCCTCTCCAATCCTCCCTAAATTTGCACCCCCCTCCTCTTCTGCCCCAAGAATACCATTCCCAATTCTGTTCACCTGGTGAATGTAAGTTCATCTTTCAAGGCACTGCTCAGGTATTATAACTTCTTTAAATTGTTTTCTAACTTCCCTACTTGGAGCCTAATACCTTCATGTACAAACTGATGCCGTAAAGGTCCATCAATGTGGTAGAAACTATGTATTTCCCACCTTCAGTCTTCACATACCTTCTCTCCAGTCTTTAGAAAGATCAGAAACCTAGAGAAAAGTGACTTAGACACCATGGTAGTCACAGTTCAACATGAAAATAGTTGCTTTGTTTTGCTACACTCCACAGGATGTGGAATGTGTGTGTGTAGAGGCAGTGGCCAGACTCAGCATTGCTATCTATGGATCCCATCTTCATGAGTAACTGGAAGTAGTTGCAGCAGTGACTTCAGAGGACCACGTCCCTTTGCTCTACAGCTTCATGGTGTGAGGTCAAATTCAGTGGTCCAGTGACAGGTTTTCAATCTTTCTATCCCCTCAAGAGGTTTTGTGAATACTCAGCTCTCTGCATTATTTTCCTTTACACTTGATATACCTGGAATGGTTTCTGTTTCCTATATTAGAATCTGAGATAATCTGCCCCTACTAAACTATAACTCTCTTGAAAGCAGAAACAGGATATTCTCATTATATACTTGGAACCCATGACAGAGCTGCCTCTCACCAAATAAATGACCTCCTGTACTGGTTAAGCCAATAATAGCTTTAAGGCATATATTACACAAAACATAAGCTTCACCCTGATACTCCATTTCTTCTTTACTATTCTCCTTCCTTGTCTGACCAACCTTGTGTCTCCCTATGCTTCAGTCTATTGGGTATACTTTTTATGCTATGTTCACATTTTTTCCTTTCCTCTTCCTTTATCTAATGGTTGCTCGTCTGTAATCATCCTTCCACTCTATAAGTCATATTTACTACCTCTGGCAAGAAAGGTTATATACAGTCCAAAATAAATCACCTATTGATGCTAGTGATGGAAAGAAAATATACTTCTGATGCTTTCTGACATTATACTGTATGCCTCACTATGCTTTATCCCATTATGCTTTACTAAACAATTGGTTAATAAAAAAAAATCCCAATTCTAATTACTTTAATGATGATTAATTTTTACGTTTTGTTTCATGACAAAATATCTGACTGCTGCCTTTTGTTTAGTAATTCAAGAATGTTTGGAACAGCTGCATGTGATTTTTAAAAAATTTTTCTCTCATGGATCCAAATGGCAGTTAAAACTCCAGATTTTCAAGACAGGGATGAGAAAGAAGGGGTATAGAGCCAGTCCTGCCTGTCCTTCTCTTCAGGAGAGCAAAAGCTTTCCTAGAAACCACCCAAAACACTTCTGCTTTTATCTTATTTATGAAGACTGAGTCACATGACCACTTCTTGGTGTGGGGAAGTTTCAGCTGTGAGAAGGAAAGTAGTTGGGAAAATGGCTAGTGGGTTAACCAACCCAAAGTGGCTACCATATTGTCTAGCTCATTTTATACCATCATACCTTTTTGAGCAACTTCTAGGATTGATCTTTACAATGGTCTCCAAAATTGCATACTGCATTGCAGTATACCTGGAGTATATGGATTGCCAGTTGTATGGATAATTGAGAGCTGAGGTAATGAGAACTCCATCATTATCTAACAGGGAGTTGATTGGAGAGACAAACACATACTAACCAGATTCAGTGTTGCTTGAAAACGAAAAGAGGAACAAGAGAGGTGTGATGTTTTTAGGGGAAATCTCACTTATCAATTGAGAATCCTTGGTTTCTGTAAACATCTTGCTACTAAGGCTTGCTTCCTGTGTTATTACAATACACCGATGTCAGCTTAGTAATTACAGTTCTAGGAAGTGGCAAACCATTACAAATAGTTGATAGGTACAAATATCACTGTTTAGAAGCAGGTTTGCTAAAAGTCATGAAATAGCAG
The DNA here is from genome assembly GCA_004024945.1 of Uropsilus gracilis. Lineage (NCBI taxonomy): Eukaryota > Metazoa > Chordata > Mammalia > Eulipotyphla > Talpidae > Uropsilus > Uropsilus gracilis. Next base: position 3,642 of record PVHY01015211.1, read on the forward strand.
TAAGTAGAGTTTTTCAATTTTCATATTAATTTAAGGGTTACATTTTAGATTTTCCATATATACACAAGTTCTACCAACCCTCCACCAGTATTCAGTAATTATTTAAATGAAAAGGGGACTATATAGTTTGAAACATTTGAGCCATCCTTTGTGGCAAGTACATGGATGTTGCATAGCTGATGTATTGAATTAGGGAGAGTCGAAGCATCTCCTTCCAAATTCACTCTTCTTAAAAGGATCAGCTATAAGATATGAACAGATGATGTTCGTATTTTAAATATCCCACACCCTGTCACTCTCCCAGTGTTTTTTTAAATCATAGAATAATGTTAAAATGAATTTTGAGGTAGAGTTGAGGGAAGTGATTAAGACAAGGAATCCCAAAAGTATACCATGATGAGGAAAAGAGTTTGCCTCTCTACCTGAAGGGTGGCCAAAAAGAATGAAAGACATGAGAAAGAAACTTAAGGAATTGTGTGGGATGACCCTCAGGCCTCTTATCTAGCACCATTTTACAGATCTTCCTCCATATCTGCCATCCAGATACTGTGTGGTGCTTTGTGACTGGCCACTTGTTGTAGGAGGACTCTGCTCAGATTATTAGGAGCTTCTGTGATAATCATCCCATTCCCTTTGGTAGAAATTAAATATTACAGCCTTTGCTAATTACAGGCTAGTGGCTCCGGCGCCCTCCCAATAGTAACTTGCTCTGAGATAGCAGCTGGAAATCAGGGTAGTAAAATAAATCCAGAAGAGGCTCGTCAAACTTTCTAGCTCATAAAATGAAAATAAAATATTATATTTGTGAAGATCTCTTGAAAGAAATATTGGAAAGATAGCTAACATTGCTTACTAGAGAGAATTCTGCTATCAAAACACCATCACATCAGCCACTGTTAAAACAAAAATGCAATCAGGAAAATTACTTGAAATGTTTATGTTTGTTTCCAGTTTTCAAATTAAAGTAGAGCATCATGTTCCTTCAGGTTGCCATTCAAATTCTCTCTTCCTCTCCTGATTCCTATAAATGTAGCTGCTTTAGAAGTAGAATGCGTACCCTAAAACTGACAATATTTTCCCTCTCGGAAGGCCTCATTGCCCACATGATGTCCGGATATCATAAGCACATTTAATTCACTTTATTTTTTCAACATCACTCATTTCTGATTTTAAAACTACACAATCATGTAAATTGCTTCTAAGTGCTACCTGGGGTTGCAAACATAAACATTTCAAGTAATTTCCCTACACTGAACCTGACTACTTAGAGCTTGACTACCTCACTCAGTTCTCATTCCAACCAGGATGCTCCATACAACATTCTTGACCAGCCTCGTTTCTGTTGGCTGTTGCTGTTTCTTGCTCCATGCTTTGTGCCGACACCATGTAGCCTCTGCTTTTATTACCCTCTCCTGGCCTGCACTTCAGATCTTCCAGTTCTGTCTTTTGGAACCACACAGAAAATCAGTTCCTCTGTGAGGGGAGGACTTCGTATAGCTGATCATCAGGTGAAAGGAACTCAGACCCCCAAATACAGTAACAATCAGATTCTGTTCTGATTGCCTTTAGTTTTTTCTTCTTTTCTTCTTTTACTCCTTCAGTTGGAATAAACATGATCAACCCAAGAGACACACAGAGAAGAAGGCTGTTGGATGGAAGTACAAAACACATAGCATTGATATACCTGTGGTGCTGCCAAAGAAGTGCACAAGGCTGGCTCCATTGACTCCCCAACCCTCCTGAACCTTTCTTGACAGTTCCAAATTCTAAAGGGATGCGTGTGTGTGCACATGTGAGAGCGAGCGAGAGAGAGAGAGACAGAGAGACAGAAAGAGAGACAGAGAGACAGACTCATACACACCAATTTCTGGTCAGGTTCTAACTTTAGCCTTAGGTTCCAGTGCCCAGGCGCCAGACAGGGACTGATAAAAACGACTGTGTAGGTAGCCTATCCAAACCTCAGTTCGAACGAGGGTCTACCTGGGAAAGTCATTCTCAAGTGGTGGATCCAAGACCGGCAACAAATACCTCGCCACACTCAGGCCTACTGGGCTGGGGGAACTTAGCGATCCTGCCGGCAGGGGGCGCAAGTGTTCGCTAATGGAGTCCGCGGGGTTTGAGGGGGCGGGCTTAGAAGCTGCGCGGGCACGTGTTGCGAGCACCATAGGCCGGGTCGCGTGTTTTGAGGGCATGGGCGACAAGTATGCGACCTTGCAGCGGGCACAACTGCACCTGGATTTCATCCATGCCAATTCGTGAGTGCCCCCAGGGAGTGGGAGTGCCCCCGGGGAGTGGGGCTGGCTTGGGAGTGGGGAGAATTTCCAAGCCGTGGAAAAATTTTGTACCTGTCCTACGGAAATATTACTCGACTCAAAAAGAATAATAGTAGCTTGGTTATCTTTATTTATATATTTATTGAAGTTGTATGTTTGTGTATACATATGCACACATGTTTTTAAAGTAAACTAATGGAAACGTGATAAAGATATTTATTTTGGGCTTGACTAAATTGTTTTGGTGCCCTTCGATTAACACCCAAGTGGTCGGAAGAGCGTACTTTTACTTTTTTGAGAAAAACTAGTTTGTTTGTTTGTTTGTTTGTTTGTTTGTTTGTTTGTTTATTTATTTATTTGTTTGTTTGTTTGTTTGTTTATTTATTTATTTATCAATCATTTATTTATCTATTTCACATCTTTGTATTCCCCGGGATCACCCACCACCTTCCCTCCCTGACCATTCCCTCCCATCTCCTCCCTGCCCCCAGTTGTGTACTTTAGTTTGCTTGTTAGCTAGTTTGGACATTTTCTCCTGGCTTTTTGCTTGTTTTTCCTATGTTCCATATATTAGTGAGACCATTTGGTTTTTCTTTCTTTCTGACTTGTTTCTGCTAAAATGACTTCTTCTAGGTACATTCATGTTAAAAATTCGTCAAATTTGTCATTTTAATTGATTTATAAAAACTATTTAATTGTAGGTCAGTACAGGTCTAATGCTACCAAAGTTGATTATCTCTAGTGATTTTTCTGCCCAATTCACTGAAATTTTAAAGAATAAAAATGCCCCCTAGAGAGTACATGTAATTTTTTTTTTTTTAGTATATGTAATTTGTATTTATAGATTGCAGCCTCTGACCTCCTGAATATTTACAAAAATTGTAATCTCTCTGAGGATGGGAATCTCACATTTTGGCTATTACTGGGGCTTTCCTCTGTCACGCTGAGAGGCCTTTGTGGTGTCTGCTTTTTTAGATGTTAACTTTAGCTACTCAGGTTTTTATTCCATCTGTCATTTTCACCACAGTAAAGGCACTGTCTAAGTCACAGCAGTATGTTGGTTTTTGGAATCCTTCAGTAATTCGGATTAACTGAAAGTATTGACTAATAGGAAGAATGCACCAGATTTGAAACCACAAAGATAGGATGGAAACGAAAGTCAGAGGAAACCAGTCTTGCTATATGGGACATTTGGTGTAGTTTTTAGAGAACACAGAGTAAAACAGGCAATTCTTTAGTGGGCATTTTGTTTTTATCTATCATAGTGGTAATTCCAAGTTGGGATGAGTGAGAAAATAATTAAGAATTAACTAACATGGAAGAAATAATAATTTTGAGATGTTATAGAAAAATTATAAAACTGACTATTGAACAGGGCTGTGGATTTTACCTTGGGAAACTTACTCATCTTCAATTTTCTGTAGTTCTGAAGCTGTTGATCTTCAGTCTCTTCTCCACAGTGATCTTATAGACCCCCCTGTCCTCAACTTATTGTCCCTTGGTGGTCTGGTCACTCTAACAAAAGTGATAACAGCATGAATTCACAGCAATGACATCAACTATAAATTGGCATTTTCCCGTCACCCATGTAGATTTTTGTTGGAAACTTCTCTTAGTAACAACAGAAGTGATTTTTTTTATTTCTCTCTTTGCTTTGCCCCACAGTCAGTCTATCAAATCCTCTCAATGATATCTCAGATTCATCCATTTCCCTCCATCACATTGACTTTGGTTCAGACTCAGTCATAGCCTCCCCTCCACATACCCTTCACATTGGTTTCTCTGTGCACTACATCTCAAGCTCAGTTCTGCCTTTTAACAATGCAGAGCAGACTGCCTGCTGTGGTTCTTTTCTCTTAAATGTTATTCCTGGAGAGTTTCACTGACTCTTCAAGGGGACTACATGCTCATCCTTCAGGGCTTTATTTGAATGTCTTTCATGAAGAGCAATTCTCACTGGCTGTCTCACCTCCTCATCACCAGTTAATCTTCCAGCAGCCCTTCTTGTCAGAATCTGTACCTACTCACCACCTGTCATTTTTTTTTTTTTTGAGATTAGGTCTTGCTATTTTTGCCCATGGAACCTCAGGCTCATGTTGCCCGTGGTACCACAGACTCAAGCAATCCCCAGCCTCAGCTTCCCAAATAGTTGGGATTACAGGCACATGCCACCATGCCCAGCTGATTTTTTGCAACTAGGTCTTGCTATGTGCCACCCCCCCCCCCCCCCCGTGGACTTGAACCTTGACCCCTGGCCCCAGGCTGCAAGCGGCTTCCTAGGCTGTTGCTTAACAGGCATGTGCCACCATGCCCAGCCACCACCTGTCATCTTTACGTGTTTTCTCGTGTATTCTCCATATCCTTCACTAGCTGTGGTTCCCAGGAGGTAAAGACCATATCTGTCCATAGTCTGTCCACCTTGGCACATGACAGACAAAACCCCCCTGAATGAAAAATTACAGAAGCATATATGGCATTTTTGGTCAGAGTTACTGCAATTTCTTTCCTGAAGCATTGCTTCCATATTGTTTACATATTGTGTTTTTGTATATTGAATCATGTCCTTTCAATTCACTGGAAAGATTTGTGGTTTAAACTGCTATTGTAAAGTACCTACACTTCTCCATTGCTCTATTTTAGATTTTATATGCTAGTTTTTCTTGGGTAACAGTTGTGTTTAGTGATGTTTTTAAAATTACAAATTTGAAAGCTCACTTGGAGTTAAGTAAGATCAAGAAACCCATGATCAATACATTTAGTTTAAGATAAAAATAAAATATATGTATAGAACTGGGTGCGGTGGCACGCTCCTGTAATCCCAGCTACTTGGGAGGCAGAAGCTAGGAATCACTTGAGTCCGCGGGTTGGAGACTACCCCAGGCAACATAGCAAGACCTAGTCTCTTTAAAAAATGATGCACATATGTTTTAAAAATAAATTTTAAGCTAACATTGTGTCTTGTGGCCTGAGGTATTTGACAACTCTTGAAACATTGCAGGTGATCCTTCCTATGTTGATAAGCATGTTAATAAATGGGTCTCTTGCTTCTGCTACCAATTTACTAGGTATAAAAAGAAAATTACACACTGAATCTTCCCTCAATATTATGATAAGATGCTGATTGAAATATCCATATCAGGACATGAAAAGCAAGCTTAGGACCTTGGAGCCAACCTGATCTCACCCACAGATGAACATTCATCCTCAAAGTATTGTCAAAGTGATTGCTATCTAGCATGTTCTGTTACCAGGGCCTGGCACTGGGTGGTAGGAGAGAGTGACTGCAGGTGTTCCATGAGATTACTTCAGCAGAATCCCAGATGTGAAGACATTCCATTGAACAGTACTGATTAGTGGACAAATAGAAGCCCCTCCCAGTACCTGTTTCTGCACATGGATTCTTATTATTGGGCAAAGGTTTCAATCAAGATTTCTCTGAAATAATTTGATCTTAAATGTATAGTTATAATGGAAAATTTCCTGAAAAACATGAATGGTTATAAGGCAACTTTAAAGGATGAAAATGTTATTTTAGTAAGGACTTTAAAAATCTCTGTTTTATTAGGAGCAGACAGGATATTTTGGCTATCATGTTCTTGGTCTTGGCTTTGTAATGGAATGAATCCTGATGGTGCTGAAAAAGTTGTTTCTATAATAACTCCTTAATTGATTATCTGTCTAGAACTGGAGAACATTTGTCTGCTAGTGTCTTCACCTTTTACACTGATTATAGAGTTTAACTTTTTGTTCTCTCCCCCCCCCCCCATTTCTTAATCAGCACCACTCACAGTTTCCTTTTTGGAGCACTGGCTGAATTGCTGGACAATGCAAGGTATGACTTTTCTATAAACAGAGGTTATTGTGAGAACTTCATGATATAAATCAAGCCTAGTTATATTTAAAGGTAAAAAGATAATGTCACTTTTTACCACCTGAAATGTTTTGTGGCTTGGTATATCCTCTAAAATCAAGATATTATAAGAAAAAGTACTGTGGAGAGGAGGAATTAGTTATCTTTTTTCAGTTTGTATTTTTCATCAAAGTTGAAGGGCAGGTAAATTAACTTTTTTTGTGTTAACAATCCTGTAATAACAGCTAGTCATCTGAATGTTTATCTTTGTGTATCAGTGTCTTAAGAGTGAGAGTTTGGCCTGGCCATTTGCTGAAGTTTGCATTGAAGTGAATGGCATAATTAAGAATAGAGCTAAATGTTGTGGATCTCTTGCACACCACTTCCTTTTCTAAGTACCTCACATCGGACCATTAGCTCACTCATCTTCACAACACTTTGAGATGAGAGTTACCCATTTCTATAGATGTGACAGTTGATGCACAGATTCATTAGATGATAGAACACTGGGCATAGTTTTTGTAGCTGAGAGTGATTGGGAAAAAAGATTGACTTTGGAGTCAGAGACTGAAATGTGATCAATAAAGCAGTTCTCAGAGCATTATTTGGGAGCTAGTAACCCCATAGCCAAGTTCAACCTGTGTCATGTTTGCTAGATTCATAGTGAAAGTTTGTGTTTATAAATGAAAGGAAGAAGGAATTACCTGTAAAGTTTAAGAAACAGGAGGCAACCAAATAAATCTTAGAAGTAGCCACCTTGAGACCATATTTCTCTGTGGTATCAGGTGGTAGATGAGTAGCAGGTTTTCCCTTGTAACTACCTGTGCTTTCAGCTTTGCTCTTTTCCCAGCACTCCCTCAATCAACCTCCTGAGTTATACTTTCTTTTTACACACTTGAGTTTGCCAGCCCTGAGTAGATGCTAGTATTTAACATCAAAAGAAGCAGTTGAACAGACTTAACTTGGTTACTCACTTGGCCTTATGGAGATGATCTTCATAAAGTCCCCATGTTATTCTAAAAAGTTATTTATGTCCTTGTAATTCAAGATTTTGATACTTCCTGTAATTGTCAAAGTTAGAACTGGGAAATGTTAAAAAAATATTGTAGAAAGAGGATGAACAAATTTCGTGGTGTAGATGGATATGATTAGGTGTTTGTTCTAATACATCTGTTCAGAAAAAAAAGTACTTGAGCTAAAATATAAAGCCTACAGATTGTCTTAATATGCTGTAAAAGTGAATGATTGGTCTTTTCCTGATCCCATGGAAATGTCTATATGAAGAAGCTATTTATTTGAAAGCTTCCATTTTGGTACAGTTATTTGTTGCACCTGTTTGATATATGGTACTTTATATAATGTATAAAATACTTCATTCAGTGCTTGACAGTGAAAATACTCAAGAACTGTCAGTGGTAACCAGAACTTTTACATAGTAGAAGGTTAAAAGCATCTAGAGAAGAAGGTAAGGGACTAACTTTGAAATTAGACCTTTGGACCAATACAAGGTACCTAGGCAAGTTGATTTGTAATGACTTGGAATTGAGGTCAATGGAAAATTTGGGAGACACTGAAATTTTATGTCAGATTTCTTCTGGTGATTTTTATTATCTTAGATTCCTTTTCTCAGCATTCCCTCTTCAGCATTAACTGAAGCCCTCTTGTCTTCCTCTTTTCTTTTGCATTCTTGATAGTGAAGCCAGTTTCTCCTTTTCATTTAAACTTATACTTAAAAGAAGTAATCAGTAAAATACAGAAATAATACTTATGGATTACAGAAAATTAAGAACATAGGAAATGAACGGCACCAGTAATCTCATTAATAGAGTGGGAATCAGAGTACTTCTCTGTTAAAGAACAGATAGTAAATATTTTCATTTGTGGGCATGTGTTCTGTTATTGAAACACTTTAATTCTGCCATTGTACTATGAAGCAGCCATAGACTATATGAATGGGCACGACTGTGTTCTAGTAAAACTTTATTTACAAAAACTGTCGATGGGCCAGATAGTCTGCACGCTATAGTTTACAAACTCTAGCCAGAGAAAATTGCTGTTAACATTTTGGTCCTTTTCTATACAGATTTGCATATGTATATCATATGTACTCTTTAAAATATAACCATACAGTACATATGTTTTTATTAATTTGGTTTTTCTTTTCACTTTTTTTGAAGTGGAATATGTCATGAAATCTTCCAATGACTTCTGGATTATTCTCCAAACATTTAAAAAAGCTGCTCATATACATTTGGTTAAAAACTTTTTGTGCAACTACCATAAATTCCATCTCTTAAATTTATGAGTTTCACACTTCATAATATTCTCAAATTATGAATGATCATAGGTATTAGTATATGAAAGCAGAGGGAAACATTTTTGTAATTGTTTCTAAAGCAATTTAAGTGTATTTCTCTTTTGTTTGCTACCTGAAAATAGGTTATGCTTCACAAAAGTAATTCAGATTAATGTAATTTTTGAGATATAATTTCATATTAAACTACTGATATTTTTATATTGTTTTCAGAGATTCAGGAGCTGCAAGACTTGATGTGTTTTCAGGTGAGCAGATTTATTTTATTCTTTTCCTTTTAATGGAAAAGCTTGTAGTTATTTTGCTTTTATTTCATTTCATGAAATAAAACCATATTCCATGATTTTTAATGTAATCTAAGTGCTGTGGGAGCAAGTGACCCTATGGTGAGCCAGGCTGAGAAAAACATTTTCAGTGAGTGAAATGTTCACTTGTTGGAGGGCCCATTTTATAAAATGAGTTCTTCCAGAGATTTTGAAAGTGTGAGTGATTTGGAGTCATCATTTGGTTTGTCATGAGAAAATAAATTTATTTTTTAAAACCATATTAACTTAATTGATATTCATAATTAAGTATATATCACTCCCAACTTATTACAGTTTTAAAATGGATATTGAATGTGCGGTATGATGTTTCAGGGCTATAAAATTCAAACCAATACGTTTTCTTCATTGACTTCATTTTAGTCACCAAGTATTAATGGCAATTACTAATTCATTTTTTTAGAATGTGATGCAAATAATGTTAGGTTCTGTGATTTGGTCCTCTGGTTATCAGCAAAAAGAACACCTGTCTTATTAAAACTGATCCCCACTGTATAGAGAACTCAACTAGAGTTGGATTCCCTTTGTTGAATAGTGGCAAAACTAGCTTCAGAGGAAGAACTGAGCAGAACAGATACCTGGAATGTGGCATGAATGTTCTGCCACAGATGTTGAGATGAGTAGACCAGAGGATCAGGTAAAGAGAAAGAACTGGAAATATAAAAGAGTAGGGACAGTCCAAATGGTTTATAGGCAGGAAGTAAATTAGAGAGAGGAGAGATTAGAATAAACATTTGGCCATACAGTTAAGAACCCAGAAAGCTTAGACATACTTTTTGGTACTTACTAATTTATGCATTATATTGAACGTTAGTTAATTTTTAAAAATGCATATTAGAGGTGACATTTAACATAGTGGTTGACCACTATGCTATAAATGAATTTACCAATGTGCTATAAATGAATTTACAGCAGAATAACAAATCAGCGACTGCTTGGGGTGAGATGGAGCATGGAAGGGCCAGCAGGAGAGGTAGAAGGTACCCAAGGAAGCATCTGGGGTGATGGATATCTTCACTACCTTGGAATAAAGTTTATGTTGATGGTTTCATGAGTTAAGTTTATCCAAATACACTTGAAACTTGCAGTTTTCATGTATAAGCTAAATTTCTATCATGCTTTGAAAGAGATCTTAAACTCATATATACAAATGTTCAAATTAGTTTCAGAGACACATACAAACTATGCATTAAAATGAGTCTCAGTTTTAGTTACACTTTACAAAATTTTTCAAACAAGAGATTATATCGTTACTTGCTACATCATAATCACTAAGATTGATTCCAAATAGCTTTACTGTTTCCAAAAATCAAAGAATCCTCAAGAGGCAAATATTTGTTGCCACTCAGAAGTGTGCACAAATGGCTCTTATGAGGACTAACTACTTAGAAGTGAGTCTAATGAAGAGTAGGATGTCTAAGAATAGCCTGTATTGACGTTGGAGCTCATGTTTTGGTGGAAGGGCATGAAGGTTCATCAGTTTGATCGAGAGATTATTGGTGATTTCCCCTTCTTCCTCTAGTTGCTAGGCGAGAGAAAGAGGGAGAATAGTTGGAGTTGAATGGACCAGTCCATTTGCAGAGTAGGATGCATCATGTATTCTATGTAATTTATTAATGTCTAGATGTTTTATGTTAACATACACCTTTTGTTTCATGATTGTTTCCCTCTGCAGTTTTTTGTGAAACTGTAGCCAAGACTCCTTTCTGAGATTTGTTTGTGCCATAACTCTGTCACTGTGGATGCATTTTAAGGAGGACAGATAATTATATGAGCAGCATGACTTTCTGAAGAACAAATTAAGCCCAATATTTATTAGTAATAATTGCTTTCTCTTACAGTGGATAATGAAAAACTGCAGGGTGGATTCATGTTGTGTTTCCTGGATAATGGATGTGGAATGAGCCCTGGTAAGTTAATTATCTAGATACCTAAGTGGCTGTTAAAGGAAAACAGTCTGAAAACCATGAAACAAATAAAAGTGAATTGAGCCATGTATGTAAAAACAGGTATGGAGCTAGTAGGATACATAAACCCCAGACTTAACAAATTGGTGAAATTTCTAGATTTAAATATTCCTATTAGAATGAATTCATTAAAGACATATAACCTGATACAAAGAGTGAAGTCAAATAATTATTACCAGAAAATTGAAAGGTAGAGGGTACCTAATAATACCTAGAAGCCAATGCATATGGGAATGAATGGGAAACAAATTACATCTGGCTGGGCTCTAGATATTTTTTGACCTCCCATTCAGTCTTGGTTGCAAGAGCTAGGAGGCATTTTCCAGTGCCTTTAGGCTGTTTTTAATTTGTTGCTTAATCTTGAGGTTGAGATCTTCTCTCCTTGTTTTCAGCTGGTTGTGTTTTTCTCCCTTCCTGTTCAAAGGTTTAATTGTTTCATTTGAATGTTCTCATCATGTAGAATACAGCTGCTTGAAGGAATGCATTGTATCACTTTAATGCCAACAAAAAGCCAGTACCTAGTTGGTGTCTTCTTAGAGCCTGTTTATTGTGGAATTGAAATGTTATTTCCTCTGATAGGTGCTTGAGTTATATTGAATAGTCCATCTTTAAATTTTTGTTAGACTTATCTAGGTCCCGCAAGCTGGAGTGGACACTAGGTTTAAAAACTGGTAAAGGAGTTCAAGTAATATGGAATTGTGCTTGCCAGGGCTTTGCCAGAGAAAAGAATAGTCACTGGATGGATAGAAGCTCAGTGTACAGAATGAAGCAGTGGTCTTCATCCAAGTCTCTGAAAGTTCCACCGTGTTCTGAACAATGAAAAAATACTCGTTTGCAAGTTTTAAAAATGCTCATGTATCCCACCACAAATTCTTATTCTAACTTTGGATAATTTTTATTTTCTCCAGGCCATTTTAAAAATTAATTTAAGGCCCAGGAGCAATGGTGCACGCCTTTAATTCCAGCCTAGAAAAGGAGGCTGAGACTAGGAATCGCTTGATCCCACAGGTTTGAGACCTGCCAGGACAACATAGTGAGACCTAGTCTCAAAAAATAGCTGGGTGTGGTGGTGTGCATCTTTAATCCCAGCTGTCTGGGAGGTTGAGGCTGGGAATCGCTTGAGTCCATTGTACCCCAGGCAACGTGAGTCTGTGGTTGCCAGGGCAACATCGTGAGCCCTAGCCTCAAAAAAAAAAAAAAAAAAAAATTAAATAAAAATTTAAAAAATTAATTAAATTTTTTTTCTTATTTTCATACAGCATTGTTCATATTTGTTTGTTATTATTCCCTTTATACTCTGCTCCTCCTTTCCCCCTCCCACTTCATTTTGATTAAAATATTGTTTGTTCCTTAGTATCTTTCTAAATAAGAAAAGAACAGGGTTTGTGAGACTGAATTAAGTTTTATTTTTCACTTCCAGAATAAATGTTAAATTTATTCTCCTGAATTCTTAAAATAATTCTATGTAAGGTGTTATACTAAGACATTTTCTTTATTTAAAAAATAATTTCTTTTGTATAAGTTCATGAACAAAATGAACAAAAAAGTTCATGAACAAAATATTCAAAACTTAGACAAGTGACAGATCAAAAGGAACTCACACTTCAGTTGACATGTACAGTATTATTTAAGAAACGCTTACCAGTGTTAAGATACCAATTCTTTATTAATGTTGGTTGGAAATTAAATAATAAGTTAGAAAGGAGGGTTTATCCAATAACTAAAAATATGATCCATCATTCAAATTGAGCTAGCTTATTCTGGGCCCATAGGAGATAGCTGCAGTAATTTCCAAAATATTTTCACCTACATTCTTGTCCCACTGTAGTCCATTCCCCACACAACAATCCAGGGTAGATTTTTTTTTTTTCATTTTGATAGAAATTGTATCTTTTCATTTCCCTGCATAAAACCCTTGGTGGTTATATATTAAAATTTTTAATTAAAATGCATACTCCCCGTAACAGTTTCTTGTATTATTTGGCCTCTGTCCACTTTTATTTGACCATATACTTCCTTATTTATAATGTTATCAGGGAAGGGTGTGGGGCACCCTGGAACCCATAAACCTGGCTGCCCAAAAGAGCTTCTGACATCCACTGTGGCAAGCCAAAATAAACTTTAGTGTGTAAGACCTTTAATGGAAAGGAACTTTAATACAATTAATGTGCAATAAAGAGAAGAGATGGAAAGACAAAGAATATAGTTTCCAAATCAAACATGCAAAGTTACCCATCCCCTTGTGGGTAAGTGCCTAGCCAAACAGGGTTGTCCTACAGTAGGGCCCGGAGACCCAAAACTTGCCGCACGTCTAAGGCACAGTCTGGTTGGTATTACAGGAAAGGTGCCTGTGAAAGGAGCAGAATCAAAGTCAAGCTAAAGGCTGGCACTGTTAACCTCCACACAAGTCTCTTACCTACATCTCTTATCTCTTTCTTGTCTCTTTCATGTATCTCCTTCCATGTCCCTCAAGTCCCTGGTACCACTCCAAGGTTGAGCTGCAAGTATAGCTTCTTTACATGCCTCTCTGCTCCATATGCCTCCTTCAGGTCTCCTTTCTCGCTTTTTTTCTCTTCTGTCCAGCTTTTCCCCCACCCCGCTCAGTTCTACACCTTCCTTGGGTGGATCTTGGAACCTGGAGTCTCCCTATTTCCTATGGACCACCCTGTTAAAATAGCATTCCAGTCAAACCTTGCTGATCCAACATCATTTGAGTCTCATCTCAGATGTCACCTTCTGATCATTCTCTCTGCATGTCCTCCTTATCATTCTCTGTCACATCGTTGAGTTTGTTTCCTTCATATGACAATTTCAGAAATCATCTTGTCTATTTGTCTGTGGCTTTCACTCTGTTTCTCCTACTATGGCGTAAAACTGTTGGGCAGGAACCATGTCTGTTTTAGTATGTTCCTGTTCTGACCACCTGTGTTCTGACCACCTTCAGGTCACCCTATGTAGGAGACTGTGGTGTGAGGTAGTCTGTGGAATTGGGTTTTTGATAACTGGGTTGTAAACATGGCAGCAGCATTTATCAGCTTGAACAGGTTACGTTGTTGAGGGCAGGAACCATGTCTGTTTTAGTCTATATTCTGTCCCTGTGACCACCTTCAGGTCACCTTATGTGGGAGACTGTGGTGTGAGGTAGTCTGTGGAATTGGGTTTTTAACTGAGTTGTAAACGTGCCAGCAGCATTTATCAGCTTGAGCAGGTTACATAAAATCCTTAACTAAAAATTTTCTTATCTGTAACTTACAGATCATATTAATAATATGATTTAGATTATAAAATCATTCAAGGTTAGAATAGTGATCTCTTCCTTGTAGGTTACAGATACTAAGTAGGCATTGTATGTAAAGTATATAATACAATAATAAACACATATGAAACAATCAATAAATGGTGACTACAATTTCTGACCCCAATTCCAATATGTGATGGGGTTCCCCCAACCCCAACTGCAAGCAGTTATTAGATGCTGCCTGGTTATCCTACAGTTCAACTCGATTTTAACACTATCTACACAGATTCCACAGGTTGAAGGCTCTATCTCATAAGGCTGTTGTTCCATCCTACCCCTACCCCCTCACCATATGTACGCAAAGTGCAGGTTATCTGTACTTCTGACTCACTGACTCTAAATCAGAGGTTCTTGTGCCTTCCTCCCTGGGTTGGATTTATATGCAAGGTAGCTCCCTACACTCAAGAAACCTGTTTACTCTCCAGATTACCAGCATATTACAAAGAATATAAAACTAGTTCACAGATGAAACATTTCACAAGGTGTGGTCCTAAGCAAAGGAACTTCTGTACTTGTGGACTTTGACCCCTTGGTGTGCTAGAATGTGGAAGCTTTCCTATTCCCTAGTGGAAGTTTTCCTAACTCACCTCCCCTGACACTCCCCCTCCCCTTTTAATGGAGGTTTCATTATATAACTGATGATTGGTAAAATCTTGGCTGATGGTGATTAGTTCAATTTCCAACTCCCCTTCCCTTAAATTAGGTGATGGGACTGAAAGTTCCACCCCTCTATTTGTGATTGGTTCCCCTGGCAAATAGCTCCCATCTTTAGGTGTTTTTACAAAATTCACATCATTGACCTAAGTCTGGTTGTGATGAAAGGGCTTATTATTAATATATTAATAACAAGACACCTATTTTACCTTTATGATTCTGAAGCAGTTTTAGGAATTGAAGACAGAAGATCAAATACTGCAACTAAAGACCTCCCATTGATTGCTCCTTTTGTGGTCATATTTTTGTTGAAGTAACACTGCATTATAGCATGAATCTTAGATATGCGTCATTGTTAATCAACATTTGTATATACTATATTACTATCATTTATGAAATTCCAAGGGTTGAGAGGAATTATGGACTAGAGGACAAATATATGTGCGAAATCCATTTTGGTTATTTGGCTGGCCAAAACACATTTCTTGTAAATTACTGTGTTAAGCAATTAATAGGCAGCCACTTAGATTATAGGATAGACTAGCCAACCCCTTAGAATAGTGTAAGATTATATGATATAATGTCCAAATAGTTTCGATAAATGACACCACTGAACTATATAGCATGTCTATACGTACACTGACTCAGGGTCCTCAGAACAATTCTTAGAGCATGTGTTCAAGTGAACCATTTGGGAGCCCCAGTTCTGTGTCTTCCTGGGAGTTTTCTTGTTTTTGGAGGTAAGCACATCTTGATGTCCAAGACTATGTCTTTAGAAATTGAAAATGTCCTGGAGATATCAGGAGACTAACTCAAGAATGACTCAGAACAGGGAGCCTTTCTTTCCAAACAGTGTCAAACCAGAAGTCATTCTTCTTTTTTCAGTCTTGCCTGGGACTGAATATGGGCCAGATCCATGGAAAATTAGTAGTGATGCAAATCATTATAAAACGTTATCCACATTTTTCAGGTGCCAAATATTATATTCAAGGTTTCACAAGCACATCTCATTTAATTCATTTCATGTATCTTCATCAACAACTGTGTGATATAAGGGGTAGTAGTTCCCTTTTAGAAATGAGGAAATTAAAGCTCCAAGTTTTATACTATATTTACTCAACTTCACATGATTAGGAGGGACTGATCTCCTTCAATATATTGCTGTTAAGATCCTGATCAGAGCTTATGGAGCCTGATGAGGTTCTTGTCTCTGGGTTGGCGCAGAGGGTTAAGTTTATTCTGGTATCCTAAGACACCGGTGATGTCTTGACAAGTGGACCTCTGACCATTTGCAATGACTCATACTTTCTAAGTATTTAAACATTTTTGCCAATTACAGAAGAGGCTTCAGATATCATCTACTTCGGAACATCTAAGAAACAGTCATCAGCCTTGAAGTTTATTGGACAATATGGCAATGGTCTTAAAAGGTGACTTTTTTTTCCTTTAGAGCATGTATTATCAATATTGGGAACCCTGTTAAGTAAAAGATAGTATTTCAACAGAATGATCCATGTTTATGGAGCTTAAGAAAGTATATAAATGTGAATCCTGCCTTGTCTTGAAATCACCATGTCTACAACTGACTTGGGTCTTTATATTTTATAGTTAATTCACAGAGGTGAGGAGTCTTTTTGCAGAGATTGCTAAGGCAGCACTCCTGTGCTTCTCTGTTCTGCTGTTTCTCAAATTATATTTTAGTATAGGTGCTACATAGGTTCGCAACTAACTTTGTTTATCTGCCTCAATGAAAGGTAAGGCTCGGAGGCTAATGCCACCTGTGTGGCCCCTGCAGAGACATGTAGTGATCTTTTTATGAGTTGTGAGCAGCATCTTATTTCCAACAGTCATATTTTAAGCAGGATTGTAGGTGGGACTACATCAAGTTCACCTTTCAACATTGAAAAAAAAACAACCTGTACATCCCTATTCTTTTGCCTTCTTGGTGATGAGTCAACAAATAAATAGTTTCTGTTTAAAGAATATTTAGTGCACACAAAATTATTCCTGTTTCTTATTTTTAGTTTTTAGGATGTAAATAATTATGTTCTTGATTTTTAATATAGTGGATCGATGAGGATTGGAAAGGACTTTATTCTTTTCACAAAAAAGGAAGAAACAATGACCTGTGTGTTTTTTTCTCAGACCTTCTGTGAAACAGAAGGTCTTAGGGAGGTAAGATTTGAGGTTTTCCTCTGTTTCCAAATTCATGGTACTGTTTTCCTGATTATGATTTAATAAGTTTAGTAATATGTTTGGGGAATGGAGAGAGTGTTTGTAAATTATGGTGGGATATTTAGAAGTCCTATTGACCTTTCATGAGGGAGTTTTAGACACATTAACAATCTTCAGGACTTTAAATATCCTTGTGCCCAAATTTCCCAGAATAAAAGAACCTCTGATGTAGTAAACTTTTTGGAAGAAGGTTGATTTTATTTGTGTTTTTCATAAAAAAATGATGTTTTCATTGTTTACTAGGTTGTGGTTCCAATACCTTCATGGTTAACAAGAACTAGAGAGTCTATCACAGATGACCCTCAAAAATTATCAACAGAATTGTCCATAATTTATCAGTACTCTCCATTTAAAACCAAAGCTGAATTGATGAACCAGTTTGATGTTATCTATGGGAAATGTGGTAAGATCATCAAAACCCTGAAATATTTATTCTTTTTTTTTTGTAATTTTCTTTCCTTAAATTTATTTTTCATGCAAATTAGGATACAACAGGATATCAATATGACAAATATTAAAACTTTAAGACAACTTGAAATTTGGATACAATAATAGAAGTAACAAGTGGGGATGGTCTCCAATATCCTAGTTAGATTTTTTTAAAAAATAATTTAAAAAATTGTTTGTGGGAAGAAAAGTTACATAGATAGGTACACATATTACAATACCATAATCATGATATTAAAACCATGCAAAATAATATGTTATTTACTGATGTGTGATTTAAAAGTTTCAAATAGCACTGGCATGGCAAACATCAGATCCAGTGTACTAATTATTATTTCTGGGAATGTATAATGGGGAATAGGATAGAAGAGCTATCCACAGAGAATGTCAACTATCTCTGTTGTTCAACTATCTGGTTGTTCTTTTTTCTTTAATTTAATTTAAATTAAAAAAATTTGCATATATATGTGTATTTGTATTTATATTACATTATTGCATTATTGTGTACCCCAGGACTTTCCCACTTCACTAACACATGCTAACCATCCTGATCTTTTATGCTCTTCACCTCCCCCGCTTTCTTCCCCCTCCTCTCTCACTCCATTGTTCAGTCCCATTGGTTGTTTTTATTTTTTCTTATTTGTTTGTTTGTTTTTCCCTATATTCATCATATAAGTGAGACCATCCTGTATTTCTCTTTTGTCTTATTTCTGCTAATACGAGTCTAAGTTCCATCCTTGTTGCTGCGAATGACATGTTTGTCCTCTACTGATGTGTAGTATTCTGTTGTGTATATGTACCACATTTTTTTTAGCCAATCATCAGTTTGGGGGCATTTGGCTTGTTTCCAAATCTTGGCAATTGTAAACAGAGCTGCAATGAACATGTGCGTACAGGTGTCCTTTTGAATTAGTGTTTTCTGAAATACTTATTCTTAATGTCATATGAAAAATATTATAATATGTTTTCAGTTTATAATATGTGAAGTTTCACATGGGTAGAGTCATTTGTTTTATCCATATCAGTTTTCTCTTAAGTGCTTTTAGTACAAATAACTCTTAATTCCCTGTCACTGAGAGAAAGGTTTGAGCTTGCATGAATGTGCTGAAACTGGATAAGAGGATGATACAGGCTATTCCAAGGCATACACAGATGCTTTACCAGTGGTAAAGTTAGGAATTGCTTATTATAGTGGCTAAGATGCAGTACTAAGATGAGATGAGTTTAGGTAATAAAAAAGTTAGTGACTTGTAACACAACAGATCCAGGTGTCTGTGACAGTCAGCAAAAGCTTTGTAGACATTCTTTGCCAAATTAACAGATATTTCTGCATTCTTGAAATCTCCATCAAATTTCTACTCAACATGATCAGGGCACACTCTATGTATGGATGGACACTTTTCAGTGTTCAGTCTTTTTTCGGGTTTTCATACTTTTTATATGTAGAAGCAAAGAGAGCCCAGTTCTAGAGAAAGCTATGTGTTTTCTGCTTTTTTGCAACTCCTTGATTTACATAATGATTTTAGTGGAATAAGGAGAAATTAATTTCTAACTTAATCTGTGTTACCTTAAAATTTTATTTTCTAATTTGTGGCATTTTGTTTAAAAGTAATTCTTTATGTCATTCTTTTCCTGTTTTCATAAAGGAGAAATAGTGGCAATTAAATAGCTATTAATTTTGTTAACACCTCTAACATAGACTTGAAGGATAGTTAATATAATCTCTTAGCTGAGTTCTAATTGTGAAATTCTCATCTAAGTAATAGTAAAGACTATACAGTCTCCTGAGTATTTTTCTAAATGTTTTATAAAAATCAATACATCTAATACTCTGAGCAACTCTGTATTGTGGGTAGTCATGACCCATTTAATATCAGAAAAGTTAGGTTCAAAGAGGTCAGAAAATTCATGTGAGGTCATTATATTCATGAATGTTTGATCCAAGATTTAGAAAATAGACATTTAAAGTCCCATCCAAAGTCTTGGCCTCTTTTCATTCTCCTGCTTGCCTAAGTATTACCAAAGAAAGTATGATTGATGGTGCTTTTAATTTCTCTGTTCATCTTTATATCGTAAGCAATTTTCTAAGAATTTGTATTTTTTTTTTCGTTTTGTTTTGTTAACTAGGCTTTAGAGCAGGCCTCTGCAGACTATGGCAGGCTAGTCAAATCTAGCCCTTCACCTGCTTTGTAAAATAAGTTTTCTTGGACTAATACTACACTCACTGTTTATGTAATCTATGGCAACTTTCTTCCTACAGTAGTAAAGTTGAGTTGTGTTGTGTTGAAGCAGAAATCACATGGCCTGAAAAAACTAGAATATTTGTCACCTGGCCGTTCACAGAAAAAAATTGATAATATCTATTCTAAGAGCTAAAAACAGTATTTCATCTTTGTACATATTTGATGAACTCATCTTTTTTCTTATGTGCATTGATTTAGTTCCGTAAATGAGACCTTCACCTGTAATGCCAATATGGCTCAGAATCTTAACAACTTTCATAAATATAAATTATGAAAAGAATGCCAAAGCACAAGAACCCACTGTGAAAAGACTTAAAAGGGATTGAATAGTAATAAGAAGCACGATATTATAGAAACTCAGCCCTGTTTGGCAGAGATTTGAATTTTCTGTTAAACATATATCATGGAACTTAGCCACGCATATCATTTACTGAAGTACAAAAGGAAATTTGGTCCTTGGCAGGCTTACTTACAAAGATAAGGTAGTAGTGCCATAGCTAATGATTATTTTCATTCAAATATTGACCAAATATCTATTTTTCTACTAGGCACTTTGCTGGTTATTTATAATTTGAAACTTCTGCTTAATGGAGAACCAGAGTTGGATGTTAAGACTGACAAGGAAGACATACTGATGACTGGAGTTCTTAAGGAGTGAGTAATGTGTGTGTTTAACAGAATGTCTATCTACAGTGACAGTGAGCTGTAGCTGGGAGCCCTGAATTCTGAGGCCATCAGTTCTTGGCCTTGCAATTCATTTTACTCCATTCAAAATGAAACTAGTTAGGTTACTCCACTGGTTCACAGTCCTGGCTGAGCCTCTGGGTGACCTGGGCAGCTTCTTTAGAAACATAGCAATCTGTCTAATCTCAGACCTGCTGAGTTAGGCAATCTAGAGATCAAGTGTAAAAATCAGCATTTTTCCAACTCCCAGGTGACTCAGTTCTTCCACCACATTTGGGACCACTGACATATAAAGTCTCCAAGATTCTGTAATTAAAAATTTCCTGTTTTATAAATATTAAAACTGAAAAAAAAACCAGTTCATAGATAAATGCCTTCATTTTTCTTGTCTATTAGAAATCCACAGGGAAATGATGGAAGAGCCCTGTGGGGACTGGGTGAGATGTGTGGCGTTACAATGGAAAAGTTACTAAACCAGGGTTACTTTAAAATAATTTCGTATTTAAACTTACTAAGTTGATTCTGTAGTTTCTGCATATCAGAATTCTAAAGCTAGAAAGAATTATAAGGGAATTTATTCCAACTGATTGATTTTATATATTCCAATAGAAATATGAGAACCACAAATATGAGCTGCATATATCATCTTAAGTTTTCAATTAATCACATTAAGAAAAAAAATTTAAGTGAAATTAACTATAACAATATTTTTATTTAATCTAGTTTACATGAAATATTATAATATCTGTTTCAATATAAAAGTTTTGGTAATGTAACTAACCATTTTTTTCATGCTGTTCCAGTGTGAGTTCTACCCATAGAGCAGTTATCAGTTTGATCAATCACCCAGTAGCCTCAGGTAATCACTAGGCTACTGTATTGGATGGTGATTCTTTAGACTAAGATTCAAACATATCAGCTTAATAGAAAACTTCATTTTCTTTTACGGTGAAATATAGAAAGTTCCTTCTCCAGTTAGAAAATTTGCTTTTCTTTTATATTATCTTTTCTACATTTTTCTGAACTATAATTTCACATTCATTCCCATACGTGGAGTTTTTAACTTACACAGACATGGAGGGTTTTTTTTTTTTTCCCCTTTTGGGAAAAAATTATTCGGTCTAATTACTGTTGTGTAAGGCTGGGAACCCTCTGGCCAACTTTCATATGCCAGTATCAGAAAGGAGGCTTTGAATTGTTTTGGGCAATTCCATTACTGTCTCCTCCTTCTCCTGCTGGCCCTGCTCTTCTATTTAACAGCTGGTTCCAAAAACAATATCTAATGCTATTTAAAAGCCCTGAGCACAAATTTCCAGTTATCTGTCAGAATGCCTTGGCATGGTAGCACTAACATCAGGAAACAATACATTATTAGAGGAATAATTTGATAGCTGTCAAATTAGCTAATTCTTTGGGAGAAGGTTCTTATTTCCAGATTGTTTAATGAGGCCAGAGCTGCTTAAGCCGTTTAAGCAAGTTACTTATGAAATAAAGAAAAAGAATTGGCTGTAAGACATGTATGATTTCATTTTGGAACATTGACCACACTGGATTTGTTTATTGTGATTTTTCAGAGTTTTTGTAAAATACAAAATATAAAGATTGGGATGGAATTTCTTGAGGAAGGTTGATTGTGAAGAGGATATTAATTTCTGTACCAAGAATCTTATACATTTCATGGCTTCTGATAAGTGTCAATACGGTATCAGAAGGCAACAATACCTCCTCTAGAGGGTAGAAAAGGCACCTTCATTTTCTCCTCTAAGAAATCAGTAGGTCCTAACATTAACATCCAATTCCTCTTAACTAAGGGATGAGAGAAAATGAACTCCTGGAGCTGAAAAAAATACTTCTGGTCTAAGATGGATTTTTTTCTGACTTTCCTTCCATTTTTGATTTGATATTTGAACTTCTAAACAAGTACAATTACATAATTTTAGTTTAGAGAATAAAATTTGGAATTTAGCAGTTATTTCACCATTTCTTTTTCTTCTGGTTATTGTATCCCTTGAAAGCCACTGGATGTCATCTTTTTTTCAAGATGACAATCACCTCATGGAAATCTCATTAAGAATCATGCTAAAGCATACAGTGATTTTACATCAATCCAAAATAAGTCTCAAACCTTGGTTTACATCTTTGGCCTTAGATCATCTTGTCCTGCTAATTCTGAAAATAATTTAGTTTTGTACATAAGAATAAGAAAACTCAGACTTTCAAATGGGATTTTATTTGGCCTCAGAGAAGAGATTTTCTGGTATTAATTTTCTCCCATTTTTTTTATTGTAAAATCAAAAGTGGAACAATTATCTTTTAAATTTTTTAAGGAATTTACATATATTGATTACTGTGTTATTATTCCACCTGATTATTTCTTAAGTGAAATTCTCATTTTTCTTTTTTCATTTATGATTTGTTATGTAGTCTTGATTGAGTCTCATTTCATAATGATTTCTTTATAAGTGACTTTATCACTTTATCATTGAATTAATTCATCATAATTTACATAATTAGTCCTGGTTTGGGATAGTAGCTTTGGTCCTAGCTATTATTTATGGGTAATATTGAAATAAGCATATTCATGCAAATAGATTTTTTTTTAATTTTCTTAAAATAAATTCCCAGGAAGGGAATTACTGAGCTCATTTTCTGAGCATTTATATAGTCCTTGTGAATATTTGAATCATCTTGAACTTAGCAATCAAAAACCATTTATCATTCTGCTTTGTTGACATTCTAAATGTAGTTGGCAGACCTTGACAGTCTTTTGATCAAGATGACAATTTTCTTTTTTTAATATTATTTTATTTTATTCTTTTAAAAAGGTTTCATCCATAGATAAATGGTTCCTGGGATGACTCTCCCCCTCCCCCCGCCCCCAAACCCTTATGGTCCGTCCGTTCACTAAGACTGACTCCTCTCTGTTCTTTGATGATTTATGTTCAGTCCATAGGTTTCTCTTCCTTTTCTGTGGTTGTGTCTATCTGACAGGTGAGGGACTGTGTTCCTGATACACAGCATTCTGTGTGTGAAGGATTGTAGTCTTAGTTTTGTGTTGGGCAAGTCCATGCTCATTTGATGTTTAACCATGTCTTCTCATTGCTGACTGCCCGGTATGTGCTTTGCCTCTTCACCCCGCAGCTCTGCCTTCTGATTTGGGGGGCCTTGCTCTGAGTCCTTTCCTGTAGTGAGGTTTCTCAGAGAGGGTAGGCATCCACCGATGGCCTTTGTGGATAGTCTCCACTCTCTCCATTTGCAGATTTGTTGTGGAGCCAATTCCCCAACTCTGTGGGCTTCCTCTCCCTCGGTGTGGGAAGGGGCTCCTTGTTTTCTTGGGTGACATATCCTGAAATGTGTTTCATCCATTCCTGACGAGTTTGTAGCCACACTTCAGTGATAGGTTTCATCATGGTTTTTTTCCAGTCCATTATGTTTCCTGATAGTCCTTCTCCTGCGTCCTGCCCAGCTGCATTGGCAGGTTCCTTATCTGCATTCTATGTCACTGTTTGCAATGTTTTTTCCTGAGGACTAAGTGAAGTGAGAGTGAACTGGCAAGAACTTCTACCCCACCTCCCATTTCCCTGACCCTGAGTGGGTCTTTTCTTGCCCACCCTGGTCTGGTCGGTGTCTCCCTGACCAGCCCCCGAAGCCCTCTTACCCGCCAGCTTGTCGGCGGAGTGTGTTCGGTGGGTGGGTGTGTTATTGGTGTCCCTGCTAGCAGGAGGCCAGCCAGCAGCTGTGAGCGCATACACACAGCCAAGATAACAATTTTCTTGTGAAAATTTCATTAAGAAGTTTGTGCACATGGGCAGTGATGGCATGTGTTCTGGCAATATCAACCTACAGGCAACCTGTTTTCACTTAAATTCAAAAATATATGTGACTAAATAATGTTACCTGAGAATTTTAGCATGCAGATGAGGTAGAAGCTTTCATTTAGCAGGTGATGTATTGAATCGGAACCTGTGTATGTGGTATGTGAAGAAAGCAGGGGCATCAGGTATAGGTTTCAGCAATTATATGTAGAAAGTGTGTCACAAGGAGGAGTCATTGAATTCATATGTGAATGAATGACATAGTTGAATTCTATGTCAGGTGAAGGTTAGACAAAATTTCCAGCATGGGAAGAAGACAGCATAAAAAGGGGCAATTGAAAAATCCAAAGAAAAGAGTTTGGAAAAGAGGCAGAAAAGGGCTGAGGTTCTTGAGAAAATGAAAGTGAACTAATAATGGAGAACAAGGTGTTTATTCGACACTAAGACAATTTTTATAAATTGCTGTTCTGGACCAAGTCCTACATATTGAGTCTTTGTAAATTTTTCCTACAAATTGTATTTTTTTCCTTTGAAGTAGCCTATTTGTGTGAAACAAAATTTAACAATTCATTCTCTCCTCATTTGGTGACTGTGGGTAGCCTTCAGTCACAGTCATACAGGTGATTAAAGTCCAGAGTCACTTCAGTGGTCCTGTATTGTTCCAGTGTAGTAGAGGTAAGCAAATGGATGATGACAGGCTGATAGAGCGATTTTAAATGAGTCGGTGCCCATCATTACCCATCATGTGTGGTTGGTCTAGGTGGGTTTCTGCAATATCTACAGGGTTGTAATTCTATTTCAGTATGGCTTATCCACAGAGTTTATGTAGAGAATAGTAAGAAATTATAATTCTCTAGTTCATTTTTAACTTTGTTCATAGAACATAGAATTCTCTATATGAAATATAAGTATGCAATTACAATTTTATCATTTGGATTTTGAAATATCATGTAAGATAGGCCAACCTGCATCTAAGCAATAGCTTTCTTTGCTCTCTTCTGTACCTAAGTCTTCCTTGTCTTGTGGCCCAGTGCCTTCCCCTTTGGAGAAGAGGGTAGTGGGTTTTGGGGAGGGGCTTCAAACAGTACACAAGCATTGCTTCATTGAAGATGATTTAATTCTTTGTCAGTACACAAATCAGTGTAATACTGCTTCCTCATTCTCCATCCCTCTCTCTCTCTTGCTGTCAAAATATTCTGCAGCTTTAACTTTTTTTAAATTCTTTTTATTCTTTCTTTAAATTTCTCACAACATCAGCAAATGGTTGTTGGAATGCCTTCCCCTCCCCTGACACACCCTCTGTTCACTCAGACTCCTCTCCTTGATATTTGTTGATCTATGTTAAATCCATTGGTTTCTTCTTTCTCTTCTCTGTGGCAGTGTCCTTTTGCTGGGTGAGGGACTGTGTTCCTGGAACATGGAATACGTGCTGGTAGGTTTTCAGTCTTAACTGGGCTGGGCAGCCAGTCCCATACTCATTTGAGGTTAGTCAGTGTCTTCTCATTGCTGTCTGTCTTCTCCACTCTGTTCTTAGTGCTGTTTTGCTGTCTCTTTGACTTATAGCTTTGCTCTCTACCATAGGAGGCCTCATCCCCAACCACTGTCAGTAGAGAAGTTACTTGTAGTGGAGAGGCATCCATTGATGGCCTTTGTGGGTCATTTTCTCTCCTTTAGTTTGTTGCTTTGCTATGAAGCAGATGCCCTGGCTCTGTGGCCTTCCTCTCCCATAGAATGGGGAGGGGTGCCTTGCTCTCTTAGATGGTGTATTACAACTGGAATTATGTCCCATCCACCCCTGGTAGGTTGTAGGTATGATTCTGTGGTAGGTTATCGCCATGGTTGTTTCTCTGTCCATTATGCAATGGCTTTCTCCATGTTTCTTCTCTTGCATTCTGCTCAGATGTGTGGACAGGATCTTTACATGGTTGGTCCCTCACCCATTCTGTGTCAGTGTTTGTCGTCTTTGTTTTTTCTTATTCCTCCTGAGAATGAAGTGGAGTGAGTAAAACAGAAGGGGTGTCTAATGCCCCCCTCCCCCCTCCCACCATGCCGGAACCTACCAGGGTCCAAGCCTGCATGGTTTCCTGTGCACCTGCCAACTCTTGGCCACACCTGACACGGGTCCCTTTGCAACTTTAAGCATATCTAGGTTCTTCAGTATTTTTAAATTTAAATTTTACTTAGCTTACACTTTGTCCTTAACTTTTTCTTTTGAAATGACTTTAATATTTCAAGAATTGCAAAGATAATACAAAGAACTCCAATAAACTAGGATTTTACAGATGCTGATAATACATCACACTTTCCTTATCATCTTCCTCTTTCTCTTTTTTATGTATGTGGTGTGAACCCATGTATTCTTTTTATTCTGAAGATTGAATCCATTACTATCACTACGAGTTTTGTGAATCAAGTTATCCTAAACTAGACAAGTGGAAGTCTGTCCAAGCTGCATCTTGAGTTATTTTGAGTAATTACCATCATTTTAAAGCTTTTAATACTTTCTACCATGCCAGAAATGTTTGAGGCTCATATTATCATTCTCTTTCCTGCTGTAACATTCAGTCAGCTATTTCTCCAAGGGGTTCTGGTTCCATTTATTGGATAACGCTGTACTTTACCTTTTAAAATGATTGTATTAATATATATATTTCTGGAATATTGCTCATCTGTTAAAAATGACAAATTTGATGAATTTATAATAACATAGATGAACCTAGAAGAAATCGTTAGAAGAAGCAAGAAAGAAAAAGACTGAAACCAAATGGTTTCACTAATATATGGGTAACAGGAAAAACAAGCAAAAGGCCAGGAGGAAAAGTCCAAACAAGCTAACAACCAAACTAAAGAATACAACTTGCAGGGTGGGGGGGGAGATGGGAGGGAGTGATCAGGGAGGGAGTGATCAGAGAGAGAAGGTGGTAGGTGATCCCTGGCGAATACAAAGATGTGAAACATATATATATAAATTAATTAAAAATAAATTGTATACCTCATTTTAAAGTAGATTTTTATTGCAGTAACCTTGGTGATAGTATTTCATAAATTTTAGGTAATTTTATAACTTGACATCTATATATACTATATTTAATTGATTTCACACACACATATATAAATTTTTGTTATGTCATTATATTCCCTGGAGTTCTTCGACTGCCTACTTCCCCTTGAGTCGTCAACTTAGTCTCTTGTTGAACACAGATGCAAAAATTCTAAACAAAATCCTGCAAAACCGAATCCAACATTGTATAAAAAGGATCATCCATCATGACCAAGTGGGATTCATCCCAGGCGCACAGGGATGGTTCAACATCCGAAAATCAATCAACGTAATCCACCACATCAACAAAGAGAAAAACAAAAACCATATGATCATATCAATAGATACGGAGAAAGCATTCGATAAAGTTCAGCATCCTTTCATGATGAAAGCCCTGGGAAAAATTGGTATAAAAGGAACATACCTCAACATAATAAAAGCTATATATGACAAACCCACAGAAAATATCATCCTCAATGGGGAAAACAAACCATTCCAATTAAGATCTGGAACCAGGCTAGGATGTCCACTCTCCACTCCTCTTCAACATAGTTCTGGAAGTCCTATATAGGGCAAAAAAGGCAAGAGAAAGACATAAAAGGAATCCAAATAGGGAACGAAGAAATAAAGTTATCATTATATGTGGATGATATGATATTCTATGTAGAGAACCCAGAAAAATCGACAGAAAAGCTGATTGAAATAATAAACCGATTTGGTAAGGTACCTGGATACAAAATCAACACACAAAAAATCAACAGCATTCATATATGCAAAGAATCAATCAGAAGAAGAAGAAATTAGAAAAAAACACCCCATTTACCATTGCACCAAAAAAAAAAAAATCAAATACTTGGGAATTAACCTAACAAAAGACATAAGAGACCTATACAAAGAAAACTATAAAACATTCTTATAAGAACTAGAAGTTGATGTTAAAAAATGGAAAGACATCCCCTGTTCATGGATCGGAAAAATCAACATTATCAAAATGGCCATACTACCAAAGGCCATCTGCAGATTAAGTGCAATTCCAATAAAGATCCCAATGACATATTTTAAAGAGATAGAACAAAAATTACTGAAATTCATATGGAACAACAAAAGACCCTGAATAGCCAAAACCCTTTTGACAAACAGAAGAGAGAATGGAGGTATTACTATTCCAGACTTCAAGCTGTACTACAAAGCCATAATACTTAAAATAGCATGGTACTGGTACAAAAACAGACACAGAGACCAATGGATCAGAATTGAATACCCAGAAATAAAACCACACATATACGGTCAATTAATCTTTGACAAAGGGGCAAAAAACATACCCTGGAACAAGGATAGCCTCTTCAGTAAATGGTGCTGGGAAAACTGGATCAAAACTTGTGAAAAAATGGACCAGGACAACACCCTCACACCCTGTACAAAAATTAACTCAAAATGGATAAAGGACCTGGAAGTGAGACCTGCAACCATAAAATACATAGAAGAAAACCTGGACAAAACCCTTCATGAACTTCACCTCAGAAATCCATTTGGGGAAACAACTACGGCTGGCAAAAAAGTGAAGGAAACCATAAACAGCTGGGACTATATAAAACTAAAAAGTTTCTGTTCAGCAAAAGAGACAATAAACAAAACAAAAAGAAACCCAACCAACTGGGAGAAAACTTTCACCCTCCAGACAAGTGACAAGGGTCTGACAACAAAGATCCACAAAGAGCTCCTACAGCTCAACAAAAACAAAGCAAAAAACCTAATCAAAAAATGGGGAGATCTAAAAAGACACTTCACCAAAGAGGAGATACAGATGGCTAATAGACATATGAAAAAATGTTCCACATCACTAATAATCAGGGAAATGCAAATTAAAAGCACACTGAGATACCATCTTACACCAGTAAGAATGGCCCATATAAATAAAATAGACAACAACCAATGTTGCGGATGTGGAGAAAAAGGAACTCTCTTACACTGCTGCTGGGAGTGCAAACTGGTCCAGCCACTATGGAAGACTGTGTGGAGGACCCTCAACAATTGAAAGTGGACTTACCATTCGACCCAGCAATCCCACTACTAGGAATCTACCCAGAGGACATGATAACTTTAATTCAAAAGGACACATGTACGCGCATGTTCATTGCAACCCTGTTTACAATTGCCAAGAATTGGAAACAAACCAAATGCCCCAACACAGATGATTGGCTAAAAAAATGTGGTACATATACCTGATGGAATACTATGCATCCATCAAGGAGGACAAACACATGTCATTTGCAGCAACCTGGATGGAACTAGAAAGACTTATATTAGCAGAAATAAGTCAAAAAGAAAAAGAGAAGTACAGGATGGTCTCACTTATATGATGGGAAAAACAAAACAAACAAGAATGAAAACAACCAATGGGACTGAACCATGGAGCGAGAGAGGAGGAGGGGGAAGAAAGTGGGGGAGGTGAAGAGCACAAAAGATTAGGATGGTTAACAAATGTTAGTGAAGTGGGAAAGCCCCACGGTACACAATAATGGACTAATGTAATATACATATATATGCAAAAACAAAACAAAAAAACATTTACCAGACATCGGAAGAGACCAACGGGCCAAACAATGAACAACTGAACATCAACTTAACCAACCAACAAATTGCAGAAAAATGAGAGATGGAGTGACTGGAGGGGGGGATATGGAGGGGGGAAGGAGGGATCAATGCACAAATGTGACAAATCAATAAAATCAATTTTTTAAATAAAAAATAAAATGTACAGTTTGATGAATTTCAAAAAAATAATGCTCAACTATATAATCCTACTATAATTGTTATTAAATGGTAATCTCAAACATCAAAAAAAACTTAGTCTCTTGTGCCCATCCCCACTTTTTATCTCCTTTCCCCTCTCTTGCTCTATGCTTGAGTTCTATTGATAGTTTTATTAAAGTTCTTAAATTTTACTTGTCCTTTTGTTTGTTTCCCCTATATCCTGCATGTAGGTAAGATCATACCATTTTTCTCTTATTCTTTCTGGCTTATTTCTGCTAGCATGATTACTTCTAGGTTCATCCATGTTATCACATATGCATCGAATTTGTCATTTCTAATTGCTGAATAATACTCTATTGCATATACATCACATTGTGATCACCCTCTCCATTAACATACAACTGACTGCTTATTCAATTCACCCAACTCCAGGATTCTTCCCCTCTTGTAACTACCATTAATGTCTCTGTATTTTTTTAATTTATATTTTGTTGTTTGTTCATTTGCTTTGTTTTTCTATATTCCACATATGAGTGAAAAGAATTAGTCTCCATCTGATTTAATTCACTTAGCATGTAAAACCTTCAGGACCAATCCATATTATCAGAATTATTAAGGTTCCATACTTCTTTATAGCTGATTAGTATTCATTTGCATTTATCTTATTTTTAAAATGGCTATATTTAGTTAATTACAGTCATATATCAGTTTTTACATCATCAGTTCAATTGCCATAATAGTGCCCTATTGAATGAGCAGTTGGATTACCTTCTTACTATTTTGATATTGCTCCTCTTGATACTTGCATTTTTAAACAGATAGACAATATTTCTTTAGTAGCAGTTATCAGAAATAATCTTGTTAGGTTAGGTGGTAATAATTTTAAATTTAAATATATGGTGCTAGATGACTATCCAAAAAACTCTGTATGCCCAACTAATATCTTGAGTTTTCTCAGTGTTTTTTTTTTTTTTTTTTTTTAGACTAGGTCTTGCTGTTTTTGCCTGTGGAACTGCAGGCTCTCGTTGCCCAGGGTACCACAGACTCAAGCAATCCCCAGCCTCAGCTTCCCAGGTAGCTGAGATTACAGGTGCACGCCACCACACCCAGCTATTTTTTTTGGAACTAGGTCTCGCTACGGGCCCCAGGCGGGACTCGAACCGCGATCCCTAGTCCCGCCCGCTTCATAGGCTGAAGCTTACAAGCACGAGCCACCGTGCCCGGCCTTGTGTTTCTATTCTCACCAGGATTTGCCACAATCACAATTTTGTGAGATATTTTAATTATTTCCAGTGCTTTGAGTTTGTCTTGATTATTCATGATACTAAGTATGTGGTTTTGGCACATAATTTACTTCCCCAATTCACATATGACTTATGCTTAGATTTCTATTGTGTAGTTTTTTCTTACTGATTTTTAGGAACTTTTGATTAATCTACCTCTTATTACTTTGGATGTTAAATATGGAGTAAACATTTTCTCCAATCTGACATGACTTTTTTAATTGAAATTTTTTAAAGATGATTTTAGACTCACATACAGTTATAATAAATACTTCAGAGAGTACTCTGTACTTTTCCCAATTTTCCACAGTAGTGGTATTTTGGAAAACTATAGTAGAATATTATAAAGAAGATATTGACACAATAAAATCCAGTAAGCAAGGTCAGTGCATCTCAGAGACCCTTCCCATTGTCTTTTATAAACATACACCTTTCCCCTTTCTCTCTGATTATTTATATTGTACTTTGTCATATAGAATTTTTTCTTTGTTTTCAAATCTCCTGATACTTTCCTTTATGTTTCTAAACTCAGAAACACCTTCCTTAATAATATATAGGCCCTTATTTCTGTTGATATATATTTATCTGTTGATGTATATATCAATCACTTTTTAATCTATCTGGAATTGTTTTTGAATATAGTTTGAAGTGTGTGTGTCTGAGGAAAGATAGATTGATTTTATTTTTTCCTAATGGATGAGCATGTTTAAGATATTTCAGACTTTGCTACTTATGAATTGCCAATGTAAACTGAATTTCCATCATACCTGGATCTGTTTCTAGATGATCTACTGCTTTTCATGGTATTTTTTGTTTCTTAGAACTTTCATTAGAACTTTTAAATTGCTATAGTTTTAGAACATGTCTGATACTTGGTAGAATAAGCACCTCTTCTCTATTCTTTTAAATTCTTTTAAAATAAAAAAATGGTTATTCTGATGTGTTATTTTCATATAAATTTTAAAAATCACATTTCAAAGATTTATTATTGAAATGTTCTTGAGATTTTGATTGGCAGTCTTTTGACTTTATAGATTGAGAGAAGATTGACTTATTTATGTTTCGGACTTTTTCTGTCTTTTATACAGACAGTATAATGGTGTAATGGTGATGGTAGTTAATGGTTGGGTGTAATGTTGATGTTGGTTAACATTGAATAGCCTCTATTTACTTAACTGATATTAGTAAAATATCACAAGTTTGTTGTGAAGATTAAGTGATATGTAATTTGAAAAGTGTTTAGAATGCTTCCTACATAGTTTCTGTTTAATAGATATTAGCTATTATTCTTCAAATAGATAGTCTGTTTATTCTTTGGCATTTTATGAT
Organism: Uropsilus gracilis; assembly: GCA_004024945.1. NCBI lineage: Eukaryota > Metazoa > Chordata > Mammalia > Eulipotyphla > Talpidae > Uropsilus > Uropsilus gracilis. Next base: position 36,151 of record PVHY01015211.1, read on the forward strand.
TCGTCCTTAGCATTCAAATAAGAATTTTTTTCTCCATTGCCTCTTTTTTTTTTAGTTTTTTTTTTTTTTTTAATTGTAGTTTTATTTTGTTCTTTGGGTTACAACCACTTTGTTATATATTTTTCCCCCTCCCTCCTCCCTACGGTGCTCCCTCCATTCTCTCACACCCCACTCTTTGTTATTAGCTGTGCTGAGTCCATTAGTCTCTTTCCCATGTTAGTGTCTTTTCTCTGGGTGAGGGACTGCGTTGTTGGGTCCCGGTGCCCCTTGATGTTAGATTTTCAGTCTTGAGATTGTGTTTGGTGGCCAGGTTATGCCCTTTTGTGATCTGTCCATGTTTT
>PVHY01015212.1:0-36477 GCA_004024945.1 Uropsilus gracilis
AAGGATTCGTCATTGGACTGTGCACTGTGCCTTGGGGACCTTTGGGTCTGAGAATGGTGACTGGGGTAAGATAACTGCCACGTGCGGCTTTCACGACGTTTTGTTCTCCCTGTTCAGCTCCCTTGTTAATAAAGCCCTGCTGTTAATTGGTATTTTGGAGTGGCAACTGCTAGGCGCAGGTGAAACGGACCTTGGGGTTTGCAATTTGGAGGCTTTTGCCTCGTGCCCCGACCCGATATCAGTTTTAATTACTATAGTCTATATCAAAATCATATCAACAGAGCATGCTTGCAAATTGATACTTCCAAATAAATTGTATTCCTCAAAAAAAATCCACCGAGTGTTCACCAAAATCTTGTGAAAATTATTTGGATTGTTTGTGGCTTGCACATGGAAATTTGTTGAAGATTTGAGTGTTTCTGGTATGCTCATTAAGTGATGATAGGACTCAGGTGAACTTAGGATGCAACTAGAATTTCTTCAGTTTTTTTTTTTTTTTTTTTAATTGAGGTAATGTCACTGGACAAGGAGTGACCTCCAAACCCTTTAGCCTAATGCATCCACCAACAGCACAGAACTCTGAGTGAACCAGCTGCTGTCTGGAAATTGTAGGGAGAGACCGAGGGACCCTGTTTCCAGTCCTGGAAAGAGCTCCTGAGCCCTTCTGGCCAACACTGAAGAGTCCCCAGGCACCTATGAAGGTAGGCAGAAAATCAAGGTTTATTAGCGAAAGAACAAGTAAAGCAGAAACCTCTCTGGGCATCAGAGAGGCCATCAGATGCTGGGGCAAAGTGTCTATATAAGTTGTAGCCTAGAGTTTAGAACAAAGGAATTAAACTTTACTGAATATGAAAAACTTTACTGGATATGAAAATAAGGGAGGCTTGTGGACTTGGCTCAAGTTCATTTGTTGTTAGCTGTGAGCACTGATAGGCTACAGCTTGGCTCTTGCACTGGGCTCCTTGACCTCCAAGGTCAAGGAGGCTGTGTACCCACATCTTCACTTCAAACAGGCCTGGTCTCAACCTCTGTGACTTTTCTTCTGGGTCTGCAAATCCTTTTTCTTCCCATGGAAGTCAACTTGGTAAGCAATGTAAAGATAGCTTAGAAATGAGTAAAATATAAAAACCAATGAACCAAAGAAGTTTATGCCAGCAGGTGTCTGAACATAGTCATCAGGTTTTTGATCTCTTTACGAGCCTGTGGGAACAGCAAATTTTGCAAACTTTTGCCCTTGACTCCTGTCCTGTCCTTGGCTTCATGACTCTTACTGTCTCAATAACATTGGTTTACAACATTGTAAATGACTAGAAGTATAGGTTCATACCTTGCAGGTGTTATTACTAAACCATATTCAGCACTATTACGCCCAGTGCCCTTTACCATAGGCCAACCCATCTCTGCCCTGTGCCTTGAACTAGGTAATGTAGCTGCATCTGGTAGATACCTCAGCATTTGGCTAATTTAATCAAGATTGTATGCAGGAGGGGGAGGGGCAAGGAAGGACAAATAGTAATTGAAAATAAAAGCTTATTTCTTCTTGTTGAAAAAAAGATAATAGTAAGGAGACCCTCTACTTCTTGATCATTTACTTTAGAAAACTTATAAAATGTTCTTTTATCATATCTTTGAAATGGATGAAATCTTTTCATGGATGTTTATAGTGCTGGGTGTGGTGGCATGCTTTAATACCAGCCTTGGAAGCCTGAGGCTAGGAATTGCTTCAGTTCATGGATTCGAGACTATCCCAGGCAACACAGGGCGACCTAGTCTCAAAAATATAGCTGGACATGGTGGCATGTGCCTATAATCCCAGCCTTGGGAGGCTAAGGCTAGGATCACTTGAGTCTGTGGGTTCAGGTTTACACCAGGCAACATAGACCTAGTCTCTAAAAATAACAAACAGACAAGCAAATGATGTTAATACTTTTTTTTTTTTTTGCCAGCTTTAAGACACAGGAATGCTTTTCTTAAAGACCTGTAAACCATATCTTTGAAACAGCACACTTACCTCCAGTTTCTGTGGAATGTTAAGAGCTTTAGCATCTCCCATTTTCAGATTGTCTCTTGCTATAAATATATGAGAAACTTACTTTTTTCCTTTGTGTAAATCAATCGACTAACATAAATCATCCTAATTACAAAGAAAGTTTAGAGTAAGCTGTTGTAACAAATAGTGCTATCATGTCCTCTTATTTGAGGACTAGTTATTGTTTATCTTGAGTGTCTATGTAATGAGTTGTATTTGCTTGGTCATATAAAAATGAGATATCTTTGTCTTTAAAATCTCTTTAGTGATGTTCATCTTAGGTACTTGCTATTTGGCTTAATGCTTATTCAATAGTAAAATTGTTTCATTTTCTTTTATGTTTATGAAAAGTTTCTATGACAAAAAGATTTAAAAATAATTTCCAACAGTAAAGCATCGTTTTTATCATTTATACTCAAAGAAATTGGAACCTGGTTAACCCTTAAGTCAACCAAGAAATAAAATATCATTTTAAAAATAACTTCAAGCTATTAAGCCATGTTTTGAAGTTTCCAAATTTCAAAAAATAAAAACTCCAGAAGTACAAGATTTTGAAAATAGCTTTAATCAATCTGTGATAACTTCTATATTTTATATTATTTTTCAAAAGTTTTAAAGGTTGCTTTGATTTTGGAAAACAGTTCTTGATCTTGACTTTGTAAATTGAGTGCTTTTCAGTTTGAATTTGTTGTGATGCAAGGCTTACTTTTTTACATAGACTAATTTACTTAGGATGAGATGTTGATGTTCTACCATATCTCTAGATATTTTAATTTTGCATACTCTTGTTCATTATTTGGGAATTCACCTTATACAAAAGATTTGCTATCAAGATGACAATTATCAAACAGGTTTATGTAAAATCTACATTTTATATGATGTGTTAACAACCTGCCACACTTTATCTTTGTAAATTTTAATTTTTAGCAGCTACTTATGCAAATAAACTTAACTAAAATATATTTAGAAAATACATAAGTACCTAACATAATGAGCAAAGTACATCATCTCATCATTTACGTTTTAATGTTATTTTTTCACTGAACGTATCAGGGCATTCACTGTTAAAATTATCTTTTTATTGCATGTTTGCCATATGTCTCCTATGATAATTTACTTCTAAAATGGGTCATTTTCCCCAAACATTTTTTACACTAACTGTGCAAAAAGACAGACTTGATATATACTGAACTGCCAGATATTGCAGAACTAAGAAATTAATGATAATTCTCTATTGTGTGTTCTTAGGTATACTATGACATTTTTAAGACTCAGTTTCCTTGTTTGTGCTTTTAGGCAAGTCTACTTACCTCATAATTATCTTTAGACCATTTAAAATGACAATATTTATATTCTGTATATATTTTAGTGTTCAGTAAATGTTAATTTAGTTAATACTGGCCTAAATTCATGACTCCATGACTTACATATGCATATAAATCAGATATGCTTATGCAGAAGCATGCCTAATTATATCTGCATATATATTATATTACATAAATAATTGTAAAATAGACACTAGTATCTGAAGATAGAGCTTTTTTTAGCCAAATTATTAAAAATACAATTGTAGATGAAAGTAACTACTTTTGGTTCTTATATGAATACAATATCTAAGGAAAAGGTTTTGGGAGATAAGAAAACATTCTCAGCATGAAGAAAGAAGGATAAATTAAAATGGGAAAATTGTTGTCATACATATAGGTAAAAATTGAAGTTTTAAGAATTATAAGTGATTACATAAAATGAGTTAGATCCATATCAAGGAAACACTATCTTGAGTTCTCATACCCAAGTACTTCCCTAATCATACATCTTATAACGATACCCTGAAGCCTAGCTACAGTTTTGGACTTCCAATAGATCTACCACCATTTTTCTTTTGTGTGCTGATTGACTGTTAGAGGAACAATGAAAGAGAGAGGAAAGGAATTATTCTATTTCAGGATAATGCATGCTTACTTTAAGGGCACAAATGCAAACATATGTGATGATTATTTTGTACCAAACTATTTCATCATATCTATCAAGTTGTGCTAGAAAAAGGGTAGAATTAGAAAGGGATTGAGTTGGGGTAGAATCAGGATTGGTTACTGAAAAGTCTTACATGTTTGCCCTCGGATTAGGGTTATATTCATATAACCCTAAGAAAGTTGTTTCATTATTAATATTTGAGACAAACTATTAGGAGATGTGAGCCTAGTTTCAAGAAGCCATAGCATATGCCACAGAAAACAGGGCTGGGGAGGTGATTGGAGGAGATCAAATTATAAATCACCTCTCACTTTTCATGTTATAGTGAAGTGGGAGGTGATGGAAAGGTAAAAGATACGGAAGTTTCGAATTGCTCTCAGAGGAGTTGAGCTTATGGATAATAAGATAAGAAGCTCTTTTTTATAAGCAATTAAGTGTGACAAGAAAATAACTCATAGATAATGATACATGTCACAATGCAGCTAGCATGACAGCCATGTTTGCCCATGCATTGCTTGTGTTCTTTGAGAATTCAAAAACGAAATAACTTAGATTCAATTTAACTGGAAAGGAAGTGAAAGAGAGTTTGCAAGTTGATTGTTATAGAAGTTCTTTTTGGCTTATCATATAGGATCTTGAATCCCTAACTCATAGTATTCACATTCATACTGATGATTATAAGAATTCATGGAGAGAATCTGTTGAGCTCGAGCCAATAAACAATATATTTGTATATACTTCAAGGCACTATGTGAGAGAAATGAGGGAAGTTTATCCATGCTTAATTGAGTAAGAAATGAGATGTTGGAGTTCAGTATTTAAGAATGAATGAGTTTTACAGATCGAGGATATCAAATGATGAGGTTCTGAACAGAAAAAAAATGTGTCAAGTACAAGAACAAAGCAATTCAAATAGGTCACAGTTTTTAACAAAACCAATTGTTATTTAATTGCATTATTAAGATGGCATCCTTTTCAAGTTTACAAGGTGATTGAATGTCATGACCCAAAGTTAAAACCGAGGGAAATTTTTGTTTTGATTTTGAAAGAACGATAGCAATCTGATATTCTCCTTCAGTATTTTTCATTATGGGTTAAGTAACCTCCTGCCTAGCTAAACACTACTGAATAATTATCTTTCAACACTGTAATCTTCATTGTTTTATGATTGTCCTGATTCTGGCCTTCTTCATCTGAACCATTCTTTAATATTCCAAATTCTTAGTTTCTACCTCAGTTTGTCTGCCTTATATTCCTTACAGAAGTCTAAAAATGTTTTTCTATTAACTCAAAAATCTGGAGTAGTATTCTATTTCATACATAAAACCAAAATTGAGTAGCTTATTTCAAATCAGCCCCATACCTGTATAGGCACCATTAATTAAGATCCATATTTTTGTCTTTCAGATTCATAGTCATCAAAGACTTTCTCTAGATTTAGCTTGTCATATCTTTGTCTCTTTCTGTCTTCATCCTCAGCCCATGTTTGTTTATAATGAAGTTGCCCCTATTTCACAAAGATAAACAAGTTCACACCAGCTACTGCGAAACTTGTCATAACCACCTAACCCTGCCATATCTTTAAGTTGTTTTTTGTTTTGTTTTTGCTTGGCTCCTTGCTTTTATTGCTTGGTTGATTATTTTTTAAAAATGGATTCATTTCTGATAGATTTGCAATGACTTCTGTCTATGGAGTTATATACAAGCTGGATGCCAAAAAGAATTTTTTTTTTTAAGCTTCCATACCTGGTAAATTTTTAGGACAATATTTTGCAAGGCATACAGTAGAAACCATATAAAAATACTGGTTTCTTCTAGTCTGTAGAGTTCCTCGTTCTTTGAAGAGGAAATAGGAATTATATCTCAAGCAGAAACCTTTGCCATATTAATTTTTAATGAGCAAATGCATAACCATCTCTCTCCTATTTCCCAAAACATCATTTCATCAATTATCCACGTTGGCCTTTCTCTGCTTCTGTTTCCTGATACATATATATAAATATGCTCAAATATTTCCTTTTTTCCTCCCTATTTCTACTTATATAACTTGCTGATTTCCTTATTAAGTTGCTCAAATGATTTCATTCTAACAGTATTTATATTGGTTACATTTGCTGCATTCACTATTCCTTCATTCATATATATATATATATATATATATATATATATATGTATATATATGTATATGTAGAATATATATATTAGTAGAAATTCCAATATTAGTAGAAATTCCATTTCATCAACTTGTTTATATTCATTTGTATATTTGTATATATATATATATATATTTATAGTAATCCCTTCTCTGTATATTTGTCAAAATATTGACTAAGTTCATTTCCCTGAAACTCCTTCTCTCTCAAGCATCATTAAACAATACTATATTAACTAGCTTTTAATTGTTATCTTTATGAAGTAGAAATAGCTGTAATAATAATTCTCATAAGAGTTACTGGGCCTAGATACTTTCATTCCTTAGAATAACTCACTTTGAAATTTTCCAAAGGGCTTTGAATGACTATCCAGCAAGCAATTCAGCTTGTTATCTGTGCACAATAAAACATCCCCCTTGAAAGTAAGTAATGTTTCATATTTCTTTCCATTTTTAGCTAATTATATATGTAAGTAAATTAAGATAATTGTTTTTAAAAACCAATGCCAACTATTCAAAATAATTAGACTATTAAGAATAATTATGAGACAAGAATTCTTTCCTGGGGCCTTTTAATTTGTGAGCAGATATTTAAACATAAATAGTTATTTAATTCTAAGTGAAAAAGTTCCTGAAATATGCAAATAGAAGAGATTACCATAGGATAAAATTAGAGTAGTAATGGTAATACTTCATATCATTAAAACATGATAGTTTAAAAAACTGTAACATACATCCTTCCATTTGATTATTCTATCTTTAAAGTTGTTTTAAAACAGTATCTTTTACAAATGGGTATATTAAAGTTTCAATCTATGATTTTTCAGTGGGTGTGATTAGAAAGTAAGTGACTTGCATCTTTCCTGATAAATACTGTATAAACAAACATCTTTTTATACACCTACTGGTCACTCATATGTCTTCTTGGGAGAAATGTGTATTCAAGTTCAGTCCCCATTTTTCAGTTAGATTAGTAGGAGTCCTTGCATATTTCGAATGTTTTGTGAGATGGTTATAAATACTTTTAGCCAGTTGTACATTTCATATTCACTGAGTATATTATTTGCTGTTCTAGAACTTAAAAGTCTGATGCTCATTTGCATGTTTGCCTTAATTGCCTGTGTTTGTATCATCACCAAAAAATCATGGTGAGACCAATTTGAGACCAACATTACAGAGTCTTTTCCATCTATTTTCTTAAAGTTTTATTGATCTGTTTACATCTTTACACATTTTGCTTAGAATTTCTATATATAAGACCATATTTTCTGTTGATGAAGCTAATGGAATTTTTTCCTTTATGATTTGGATATATATTTTTATTTAATATTCTGGTATATATTTAATAGAGTATCAGCATGGTTATCTTATTTCTGATCATAGTGGGGAAACTTCCAGCTATTTATAATTGAGTTTGATGCTAGTTATGGCTTATGATACATGACTACATTGTGTTGAAGTATCTTTATACTCTTTATCATGTTAAAGTACATTTCTCCTACACTTAAAATCTTAAAGTATTTTTTTCATGATAGTATGTGAATTTTTTGTCAAATATTTTGTTTTCTTTGAGATGACTTGTTGATGTTATATACTGACATGCACATTGCTTTGTATACATTTAACCATCTCTATATCCAAAGTTTATAGCATACTAGTATCAATTAATAATTCTCTTAATATGTTGTTGAATTTACGTTCTAATATTTGGTTGAGGATTTTTACAAGCCAATGATAAGACATTCCTTGTGTGTCTAACTGAATGTGATAAAGGGTAATGTTGACCTTAAAAAGGAGCTTAGAAGTATTAATGGCACAAACCTGGGCAAAACCCTCCATGAATTACACTTAAGAATCCATTTCTGGACACATCCACAGCTGCCAGAAAAAAATGAGGGGGGAAAAAAAAAACAGCTGGGACTACATCACACTAAAAAGCTTCTGTATAGCAAAAGAGACAATAAACAGAACAAAAAGAAACTCAACAGACTGGGAGAAAAAATTTTTGCCCTCCGTATAAGAGATAAGGGTCTGATAACAATACACAAAGAATTCACACAACTAAGCAAAAATGAATCAAAAAGTCCAATTAAATGGGGTAAATAACTAAAAGGACATTTCTTTAAAGAGGAAATACAGATGGCCAATAGGCATATGAAAGAATATTCCACATCACTAATAATTAGTGTAATGCAAATCAAAACCACACTGAGATACCATCTTACATCAGTAAGACTGGCCCATATGTAGGTAGATAGGTAGGTAGGTAGGTAGATATAATTTTATATATTATATAAATATATAATTTATATATTACACCAGTAAGACTGGCCCATATGTATATCATATATATATATATATATTAGATATAAAACAAAACAAAAACTGACAACAAGTGTTGGCGAGGATGTAGAGAAAACAGAACACTCTTAAATAGCTGGTGAGAGCGCAAACTGGTCCAGCCACTATGGAAGACTGTGAAGGACCCTAAAACAACTGAAAGTGAAATAATCATTTGACCCAACAATCCCACTACTGGGAATCTACCCAAAGGACACCTGTATGTACATATTTATTGCTGCACTATCTATAATTGCCAAGATATGGAAACAACCCAAATGCCCCAAAACTGACAAATGGCTGAAAAAGATGTGGTATATGTACACAATGTACACAATGTATACAATGTATATGTACACAATGAAATATGTATATGTACACAATGAAATATTATGCATCAATCAAAGGTCAAACATATCATTTGCAGCACCATGGATGGAGCTAGAAGGAATCATGTTAGAAAAAAAAAATATATATGGGATGGTCTCACTTATTTGAGGGATATAAAAAAACAAAAAAATGCTTAAAAATTAAAAGCTGCCAACAGACTAAAGCATAGAACAAGTAGGGGGAGAAAGGAGAGAATAGGGAAGGGGGAGGGCACAAAAGACTGATAGTGCATGGGTGGTTAGGTAACAGGAGAGCATCAGAGTAGACGATGATAGATAGATAGATAGATAGATAGATAGATAGATAGATAGATAGATAGATAGATAGATAGATAGATAGATAGATAGATAGATAGATAGATAGATGTGAAAAATGATAAAAAGTAAATTAAAAATAGAACTGCAAGAAAACATCGTAAAAATATTTTCCATTTTTTTAAAAAGTCATACTGTAAATATTACCTCTTTATTAAGAGCAATCTTTTTGAGAATTCAAATTGCTATACCTGAATTTGTTAACATTCTGGAAAGTCAACCACATTTGTGTTTCAGCATCAGCAAGATAAGGGTCCCAACATTAAGAAAGCAAATGGTACAGTTTAATATTGATACATACCTGATGGACAAGTATATCTTAGAATGTTAGCCAGTGTTTGAAAAGTAAATAAATAAATTATGGTATAGAAATACCTTAAAATAACAAAATACAGTAGATCCTCAAATAGCATCCTTTGTTCAGTGCTTTGTTTTAAAGTTAATTAGGAAAAGAAAAATCCTGGCCAATGTTGAATGTAAGGATATTGAGGGCCTGGTATCATCATGTGTCATTTCTGTTAGCTGCAGTTTCCAAGAATGTGTAGACAAATTAAGTGAGGACTTACTGGTTAAATTGTTGTTACTGGTTAAATTGTTGTTGTTATTTATTATGTTAGAATCATCAGTAATTGGTGATGTCATTAAGTAAAAGCAGTTTGGGGTTGGACAGATCTTTTCTCAGTTATGGTTATTTTCCTCACCAATATTTCATTTGTAGGTGATTAACTGCCATAATTACATCCCCTTCACATTCTAATGGATCATGAACTTCCTTATGGAGCTGTAGTGAACCAAGATAAATATTGTCTTTTATGCAGGTACCTGGTATTGTGGCAACAAGAAGTCTTTAGGGGGGAAAAAGTGCAGTTTGGTTTCTTTGGTCAGGGAATTATTCATGAAAGAGATGTATATGTATCTATTAGTCAGAGTTTTTTTTTGAGAAACAGAACCAGTAGATATGCATGTATGTGTGCAAGGTATGCTGTTAGAAAATGGCTCCCATGATGACGGAGGCTGGCAAATTCAAATCTACAGTGTGGATCTGCAGGTTTGAGTTCCAGTCATGCAGTTAATATCTAAAGGACAGTTTGTTGGATAGTTCTTTCTCTTGTTAAGGCAGGTATGATCTTTTTGTTCTACGGAGGTCTTCATAGGACATATGAGGCTCACACACATTTAGGAAGGCTGTCTAAATTACTCTCAATTAGAATATTAATTTATTTTAAGATAAACACCCATATAATGTTTGACCAAATATCTGGATACTCCATGGCCCAATTAAGTTGAACTAACAATCACAGATGGCATGCATCACATTGCAGAATTTATAAGCTATATTTGTTTCACAGTAAGGACTGTACATGTTAAATGAACTGGTACAAGTTGTGGCTATTGGTCATGGTTTCATTATTCAGTATATGATAAATAAAAATGTTTGAATTAATACTAGAAAGTCTTATTACAGTAAATGTTTAGATAGTATTCACTATGTGAAAAATAGTTTTAGACAGTTGGCATATTGTATTAAGAAATATAGAAAATATTTTATAGTTGGGGAAAGCAATACCACACACACACACACACACACACACACATAGAAAAGCTATGCTAAGGTCTATTGTAAAAAAAAAAATTCTAGCAGAACAATGTAAAATTATGAAAATGTAAAACAATGAAAATTTTTATTCAATGTAAAATTTTTTTCAATGTAAAACAATGAAAAATTTCTAGCAGAACAATGTAAAAAGTAGAATAAAAATATATTATAAAAGAGCAAAATAGTAGTCCGTGATATTTTTCATGGATTAAAAAAAAAAAAAACAAAAAACAGGAAGTCCAAGGTAATAAGTTAAGCAGTTAGAACTGTAAAGTTAAAATAGATTATAACGTATATCCGAAGATGTGTGATCCTATACTTCTGAATAATATGAATAATATACTGTGTATAAACCAAATGTTACATCATTTTAAAAAAGTGATTTTGGCATTATGAAGAAATAGGAAATTGCTATTCATTGTTATAGGATAGAATATTACATTTTTAAATGAAAAGAAAAATCTGCTTGTATCTTACATGACAGATTAATGCAATGGTATTTATCTTTTGTGTATATTTAGACAAGGAACTAATCATGACCTGGAGATATATATATATATAAAATTGTTATAATATCTATATATATATATTGATTATATATATATTATATATATAAGATATATATACATATAAATTTATATATTATATAATATATATATTATTATATATTTTATATATATTATATTTATATCATATATACATTATATATATTATATATATCATATTATATTATATATCATATATATTATATTATTGTATTATTAATAATATATATTAATTAATATATATTATTAATTAATATATAATTATATAATATAATTGATATACAATTAATATATTAATTACATATAATATGTAATATATAATATATAATAATATGATATTATATTATATATATTATATATATTATATATATTATATATTATATATATATTATATATATTATATATATTATAAGAATTATATATATATAATTCTTAAACATTGATATTATAACTTGACAATTTGGCACCATATGTACTGATAGAAAGTGAGATGTTAAAACACTTTGCATGCATTTTTATATTGAGTATATCAAAACATATTTTTTGTGAAAATTTAATTATGCTGTCCCTAAAATTTTAAAGTAAAAATAGCTCATTCCTTTGTTGCCTATGTTTTGTAGACGTTAATTGATTTTTTATTTTCTATGTGACTACATAGAATATTTATATAAATGTTCATAGAGAAAAAATTAATTGAGAGATATTCTTTAGAACTTAAAGTGGCTAAAGAATTTCAGTGTTCTTTGACCTTGGAGTGTGTAGGTTCTTTCTTTTCTTTACCATCATACAACTCTGAATCAATAACTGTCCAATCACTGGGGGAAAGTACTCCATTTCATTTTCTCACTTGACTTTATTTATGACAGTTTAGTTGGCCTATGACATTTTATTCATCTGGGTTTTACCTGCTAAGAATTTTTGCCTCTAGGTCATTATTTTCCTCTTAAATCATGAAATATAAAACAAAAATAAAAGGGAAAAAGCAGAACTAAAAATTATAAGGTAGACTGTATTTTTCCTTTGATGTCAAGTTTGTTGGGAATTTGTCTCCCCCCCCCCCCTTAGTTCCTGACTAATGAACAAAGCAGTAGGGAAGTAAATCTAGTTTTATTTTTCATTTGATGATAGCTCCCAGTTGTCCTGTTAATTTAACCACATTTTTGTTGAAAATAAGTACAAACATTTCCAAATATCTTAGTTTTATTGCTATCAGTAGTAACACATCATAGTTTTTCTTATTCTTCAGAAATATTGAAAATAACAGAATATATAAAACTCTTATACCAGATAATCTGGAAACTTATGTCAACAATGATCCCTCCCGCATTTATTGAATTGGTGAAAATTTTATAAATCAGAACTAATCTTTGTATTAAAATATGCAGAATTTATGTGTGTATATATATACACATTCTGTGGACTTGTACTTAGCTATAAAAATAAATGAAATCTTGCAATTGGCAACATGGTTGACAGTGAAGAGAATTATGCTAGATAAAATAAGCCAAAATGATAAAGACAAATACCATGTAGTATCTCGTAGATAATAAAAAGCTCTAGCTCTTTTGAAATATTTTGAGTTACTATGGATTGATACAATTGTTTGTCTTTTCATAGTATCTCCCTCTTCAGGTATAGTCACCATAGCACACCCACCACCCAAGCACCCTTATTTTCCATCCACAGTCCATTACACTCTCTTCTCCAAACCTTTGATATCTTGACTGTAGAAATGAGGCTACCAGAATAGAAGAGAGGATGGGAGTATGCATTGTAAGGGATAGGTGGGTGGGGACTGTGGTAGGCGGCAATTGGTGTTCAGTGGTGGGTGAGGTTCCAGAGGTAACATGTATCTGCAGCAAATATTGCTTGAAATATTTATAATTCAATTAAAAAATTTTTGAGACTATTTTTGAACAAGTCTGCTATTTTTGAACAAGCAAAATGAGTTTCTTAATGAACAAGCACAATAGCTGGTTTAAAATAGAATTAATACTATTATTATTTCTTAAGCCATTAAAAATTAAGGCATATAATTCCTTAATTCATAAAAAAAATAGCTGGATTAAATGGGAGGTAGAAATTTTACTAAATACATATTCATTTACTAATTATTAAACATATACTTTGATTTAATATAGTTTTTAATCAATAAATATAAGTTTATATAGCATTTTTCATAAAATAAGCTATGCACAAACAAGACAACAAGAAGTTGCCATGTTGGATAAATATATTTATAATTCAAAGATGACTCATGGACATGTGTATGTTACTGTACATGAAGGGCTTAATATGAGTATTTAATCAAACTTTTTTTAAAAACTACTCCATTTAAAAATAGTAAAAGGAACTATACACAAATGAACATGAGGAAGAGAGAAAGAGGGAAGGTCTGGCTGCTTAGAAGATAAATAAGCAAGAGGTCTGGATTTTAAATTTTCAAAGTGCTAGTCATATTTAATTAAAGAACTGAACAAAAAGAATGAGGCTAGTAAGACAAAATCATGTTGCTCACTACACCTAAACCATGTCTATTATTGCTTCTGATTGAATCATGCTCTCTGAAAGAGCCTCAACTAAGTTTCAAAATATGCTAAATAATTCATTTTATGAAATTATTTTACATTGTCTTTGAGAAACCCCTATTCCTTCTAGCTAGAGATAACTTGCAAATAAACCACAATAAATAAAGGTTTTATCTTAATGATAGCAAAACAGGAACAATGTTTTCTTACTTTCATTTTAATATTCCCTTTTTAAGTAATAGTTCACAATCAATCAAAAATTATGAGATGGATTTTTTTAATGATATTCCATTATGTTACATTCTTTTTTTGTTTCTTCACAGTATAGGTTTTTCTCCTGTCAGGTGTGCTCACCGCAATTTCCCCACCACTCAAGACCCCACAGTTCTGACCATATTCTACTAATTTCTCCTCCCTGGCCATTTTCTTCCATTTTCTTCTGTGGCTGCCCCTCTGAATGCTTTGATTTTTGATCAGCTTTCAAGGGTCAAATTTAAATTTTGTCTTTGATGCTTTATTGGGCTTCTCTCATCTTTCTCTTTCTGGCTCATTTCAGTGAGGATAATACCTTTACTTCGTGAATATTGCTAAAATGTGGATTGTAATAGCTATCTAAAGATCAGCTGTCCCGTGTTCTTAATCTTTTTTTCTTTATCCATAATTTTGATGTAGAACTCATCAGACACCAAGATAATCAAGAAAGCGTTTTTTCAAGGATAGGAGTCATGATTTGGTCTACAGCAAAACAGTCCTATATATGTTCCCCCAAGATCATGGCATATGGGCATATCAACAGACCGTGCTCTTAACTACACTTAGGTCATTGGTTTGAAACTTTTGGATTGGTTGAGAAAGCTGCTGTGTGATTTTTTTTCAACATTTAGAGGATGATGTTCCTGTTTCTTGCCTAGTTATTGATAGATAAAATGTTGTTACTCTACTTTAGTAGTCACTGATAAGGAGTCATTGACAAATCATTGATAGGGAGTGACTGATAGGGAGAAATCATGGAGTGCATTTTTTTCATAATCATCTATGAGTCATTAAGCAGGCTGATGAGTCAGATTGCCTGCTTTTCATCTAGTAATATCAATTTGGCAACCTAGAGGAAAAATTAGTCTGACTCACAATAGGTTCTGCACAAAATAGTGTTCATAATTACTCTCCAAGATTAGTGTGATCAATAAATAATGAAGTGTATATACTGTGTAAAGAGAATGAACCTGATAATGCTTTACAATAAACACATGGTATTTCCTCTAAACGTACTTTTCCACTATCCTTTTAACCATTATAAAATGGTAACATTAGACAATACCTAATGTATTTTATCTCATAAATCAAATGAACCATCTATTATGTTCAGGAAAATTAGTTGAATTTAAAAAGTCCATGAACTAAAGTCTACTCAATTATAAATTTATAGCAAATCTGGTTGGAACATGTATTTGACATTGTGAGCAAAGGATTAAAAAAAATTTTACCCGTGTTGCTTGAGAAAATGAACTTTGTTCTTATTCCCCTAGAAACCTAATATAAATAAAAACTAAAACTAAATTGCTAGGCAACATCACTTAGGATTAGAAACTGCCCCTAATTTTTATATTGCGTCTAACCTGGGGGGAAAAAATAAGACTGGACAGGAAACTAACTCTTCCTCCCTTGCTACAATGTCAGGTGTCACTGGCCAGGTCTCTTATAAGGAACCTGAAAGCTCTATCTCCACAGATGTCAAAAGATATTGATGAACATGGGGTGCTCTATTGGTCTACTGCTAGGATTCTGGTAAAAGAATTTCTAAGTCTTTCCGTCAGGCAAGGGTGTTACCTTTCCTAAATCCTTGTGATTAGACTGATAAGTGTCTTTGTTCTTTGGATCTCAGTATGTAGTTGAGTCTAAACATTTCATATCGATTTTTTAATTGATAGCAGTGGAAAAATATCCCCAAAAGATTCCCATTGGAAATAACTTAGTTTTATTCAGTATAAAGCATCTATTAATGAATACATATTACATTTTTGCTGATCTTATCTAACTTTCATTTTTATCTGTGTATCATATTCAAGAAATGATCTTTAACCCTTATCTTAAAAAGTGAGACTCTATGTAGCTCCTAGTGGTTTCTCCACTGTGGCTTTAAAATAAAAGAAAGAATGCATTTCTGTTTATGTATCATTGACCTCCATTATCTATATGTTAAATACCTCAAAAACCAATTTCAAACATGGCTTCAAATGATGATAGGAAATTATGTATGTTGAGGGTAGCAAAACTTTTATGGCATACTCTGTTCATTTTTATAGCATATTCTCTAAAAAGGGCTATTAATCTTAAGCATGAAGACATCTTGTTTTACATTAAGTAGCAGGCTTATTTAGTGAAATTGTAAATAAAATAATCTAAAATCTGCATATAAATAAAATTATATAGCCAGTATATGAGAGTACATTGAAAGCTAAATATAATTGCATGTATAATACAGGTGAGATTCACCTGAGATTCACCCTCAGTATCCATACCTCTCTGTGTGCCTTGTCCTATGGACTCTAAGATTGGTGGTGGAGTATCAGCAACGCAGTGTAAGCAGAGACTTTAAGTTGTCCTTTTGCACTGGGGCTAGACCTCTTAGAACTCTGCTGCCACCATGTGATGTAATCTGGTCTAGCAGCCTTCATGATTGAGTAGAGAGGTCCAAAGGAAGCTGTTGTTTCTGTGCTACTGTTGTGTCTTGGGCAACTATAGCCAGCCATCTGGTAATTGACTTGAGGACATTGGTAACCATTAGGGACATTAGTCTTGACCAGGTAAAGGCACAGCAGAAAGTAGTTAAACCCACCATGATCACCTTTTTAGCTGAGTGTGAAAAGATGAGTTAGGGATCAGCTTCATTTTTACATTGTAGTTCCCATGTACATTTCCCCTCTAATACAGAAGCATGTGAGTGAAATCATACTGGGAAAGGGACTTCATAGTTTAACCAAATTATCCAATATGTTGTATACAGGATTTTATCTTCAAATATCTATATATACATTTTAAACATATTTCCCTTCATTGTAAAATAAGGATAAAAACATGCTTCCAACTAATATGAAGAATACAACTGTGAACAAACTAACCCTATGTTTTGAAAAGTGAGAATACTAAGTCCTTTAATCCATCTGAGTGAGATGTATAGCTTATTATGCTTTTGATATTGGTAATTTAAGTATAGATATGTGAGATTAATCACAATTAGTGCATCGGTGTTATGGAAGAGGAAAGAAGAAAAAGAACCAGTAATGTTTATATAAAGGAATTAAAAAACTGCTCATAAAACACAGCTCTCAGTTAGCTTCAGTCGGGGAATATAGGATAACAGTTTGTCATATAAATTACACCTGTGACAATAGTTGGCATGGTCAGTTATGGTCCAGAAAACAGGAAATGAAAAATCAAAAGGCTTCTCTAAGCAGTTTTCCTGAGAACCCAGGCTGCTGAGTTACTGGAGAGAGAACAAGGAACAAGTTTACATAGTGTAGTCTATGTGCAACTGTAGCTTTTCCATAGATCTGCGGGAAGCAGGAGTGAGGATGATTTCAGGAGAGTGAAGACAAGCTAAAACACACTTCCTATGCCTATGTCAGATACTGCACCTGTGGTAGAAGCCGCATGCCCTATTGAGATCTCCCTTTAGAAGATGCCTTCCTCTTATTGTAGGAAGCACTGTTCACTGACAACCCTCAACTGTCAATCTTCTCTGGAATATTCTTTAGTAAGTCTCCTTGACAAAAGTCATGTTCTGATTCTAGGGAAACCCTTCATTTAGCAACCACTTCTGTGAAGATATAAAGGTCTGGCCCATTCATTCTAACTCAATAATTCTCAAAAGCCTAGTGAGAGACATTCTCAAAGGACTAAGCATTTTGAGAATGTCTCCAGGACTACCTTCTCCTTTTTGAATAATTTTCATTCCTTTTATGCTAATCCCCATCCCTTAGACTGCCTACTGAGGACTAAATAATTCAGTCTAAGTGCAATGTTTGAGCTAGATGGTCTCCCAAACATTGATAACAGAAACCCATTTCTCTGAAAGCTTGAGTATGGAGAGTTCTACCATGCTGTTCATAGACTCTGTCTACATGGTCACATATTGTGACTGGTATGACATACCAATGAAGCACACACATCAATGCAGGGGCTAGATGACTATAGCCCATCACCTATGACATTTAATAAAAAAATGTGTTTTTTTTAAATTGGAGCAAAACCATGAATAATTTACTGAAACACACATCTGACTGATTTCACCCTAAAACATATTACAGCAGTTGTTGCAGATACAGCACTGCCCATAAAAACCTAAGCTCTTTATTATCTGACTCTTTACAGGAAAACTTTGCTGAACCCTGCATTAGTGAGAGAAATACAGAAGGCATTTGAGAAATATGGGGAAACTAATAATTATAAGGATAATAAAACTGGATGGCTTTTATTGGGGTTAATTGATGCTTATGAGAGAGATAATGTAAAGCTAATCAGTTAAAAGCTATGTGTAAAAGCCAGAGAGACTTTTTGGCAGTTTATAAAGAGATACCAATCTCCTGTTGATGGGAGTTGGGAAAGCTCAGGACCAGAACCAAAACTAATTTAAGAGTAGCACAGTGCCAGGGAACATTAAATTCTAACTCTATCCAGGTATGCTATGCCAAGATTAGGACCCTAATTGGGAAAAACTAGGACCATCAAAATGTGATGGAGATGTCTGGGTTGAAACACTTACAAAGCTTGAATTACCATTTTCCCAAAACCTCTAAGTCTGCAAAAGCATTATTTTTCTAAAGGATTTCGGGAAGGTGCAATCCCCTTCATTTGTGTAGGACAGCAAACCCCCTTCCTTTCAGATTTTGCTTGTACCTGCTCTTCTTACTACTAAGTTCACAATGTAATTTGATTGCAATGTTACCTAATAGAGAAAGTATTTAGACTAACAAAAGGAATAATTATTACCTCTCAAAAAACTGTAACACCAAATCAGCCTGCACTAGAAGGAATTCAAGGCAGTAAATCTAGAACAATTTTCTGTGTCTACTAGTAAATGGATCAGACAGTTTTGTGTTGTGAGGAGAGTTTCAAATGATAGCATTCTATCAGGATATAGGACACAATGAATTCTCTGACAAAAGCCCTCTGAGTTAGTGTGAAGACACCAAAGGATGTCTCCTACAAAGATTAGAAGAATAATCTGTTAAATCAAATAGAAATTCTAAAGAATTGGGCATATTGGAGCGGATAGACTATGTTAGAAAATCAGCAGATAACGGCTTCTATCAAATATCCACCCCCTCCTCAAAGAGAAAATAAAAAATAATGAAAAAATATTTTGGTGAAAATGACAGTAGATTACTTAGAATCCTGCCAGTGGCTCTCTTTACGGCTTCAAATCTCTGCCTGTAAAAGATACTTGTAAATAATTGAATTACTATAGCAATGGAGTAAGTTTCTAAAATAATGGAGACCAGTTGGTAGTGATCCATCACCAGAAACAAAGAGGCCCAATAATCTTAGGGATAGCAAGTTGGCCTGTGGAAAACTCTGCAGATGGTTGATGAAAACCAGTGCTCCTAAGAGGCAAGTTAGATCGGCAGCTGACTGGTGCATGCTCAGTCTAAATCCCAAAGGAATACATACTACATAACTACCAATGTCTTGAATGCTTGAAATATGTGAAGGAATGGCCTGTTTTTCAAAATGAAGGATCTTCAAACACAAACTGCACATCTTCATGACTCCTCCAATCCCTTCCTCCGTGGGGTCCTATGGAGATGTATTTGCAAAATATATTTTCAAATACATTTTGAAAGAGGGATTGCATCATTCCAAAACCCTTTAGAAAAAAGAATAACTTTTTGAAGACATAGAGGGTTTGGGAAATTTGAAAATACATTTTCAGAATTTTCAAATCATTTCAGAGGATTTCTATAGTCCAAATTGACATGCAATTGAAGGACCCTAAATTGTTCGGCAGTCCTACTATCAGAATAGGGATACATACAAGTCAGAAAGTTAATGGGACCCAGGACTAGCCTGACTTCACCAGGTGCAGGCTCCTTCTGGTGGTCATTTATTTAGCCCTTGACTGTATAACTTGAGTGGGGATACTCATTATTTGGTGTTTCCAGCAAACATAATTTTTTTTCATTTTACTTGCAAATAATCATATGCTGGCCAGCACTATAGTGTAGGAACTTACACATCAGTGATGTATTATGCTTGCTTGAGGATGAAACCCTTTTTCAAGGGTCTCCAGCAGTTACCAGAAGGAGAAGCTCAGGATGGGAATTCCATTTCCTCAGGTTCTTAGGGGGAATTTATAAGGATGAGGATGAGCAGGGTCTCTAAATTGGCATATTCTCTTGTAAAGATGCAGAGGGAGGAATGTATACCGGATCAGGCTCAGAGCAAAGTTGCCTTGTAAGGACAATAGCGTTGGGGGAGACAGACTGAAATGGCTTTGTAGCTGCCTTTAACCATTGGCTCTGGGACATATATGTTTAAATATCTCTCACAGGATGTGGCACTAATTTGTGGATAATAGAAAATTCCCCATCTTTAATTATTAAATTTGAAATTGTTGTGTTGTTGAAACTTTTCTCTGATAACTGTATTTTAGGGACTAGTCAATTTCCAACAAGTCTTACATTCTAACTAGATTTGCTTTTTGATTTATAGATTAACTAAGAAAAAATTGTATCATGATAGTAAATCCTGTTTGTGAACAAAGTTTATAATTTTAATTTGTTAGTATTCACACAATAAATAAACTTTTACTGCCAGTGAAACAGAATTAGCATTTACATGAAAATAATATTTTGGAAATAAGAATAACCAAAGATGTGAAAATATCTGGAATTTCTGACATATAAGAGACATGCAAAAAGACATTTTATATAAAAACAAAATATTGGAAGCTATATCTAGTTGTATGTAATTTTGAGAGTATATATTGTGATTATCACACAGACATCATTGCTAATGAAAATTTAATTAAATAAGCACTCTATGAATTGCTATCAATTCATGGAATCATGTTAAAATGTTACTGGAGAGTAGGTATTCATAAGCCAAATATCTGAAAAAAGATTTGTATCTATAATATATATGGCATTCTCAAAAGTTAACAGTAGAAAATATCCAATTAGGAAATGGGCAAAATAATTACTACATATTTCACTAAGGAGAATATACAGGTGTCAAACACATGGAAAGATAACCAATTTCACTAGAGAACAGAAAATTCAAAACCACAATAAAAGTTCACTATACACCTATCCAAATCACTAAAATTAAAAACAAAATACAACACACCAAATATAGGCAAGGATGTGGACAAATGGCATCAGGCATATGTGCTGATGAAGATATAAAATGATGGCAGCAGGTCTGGGAACACCTTGAACACGCAGCAACCAGGTGACATAGCATTTGTGCTCTTGGACAGTTACCCTAGAGAAATGCAAATTTATAACATATAAATAGCTTTGCATAAATATTCATAGCCTATTTACTCATAATAGGTCCAAACTGGAAACAATTCAAATAGCCAAGAAAGGGTAGACTAACTACAATATACACATACATGGAATACAACTCAGCAATGGGAAAATACACCATTGAACATCTAGCAATGGATGACGCTCTAGAGATCTGAGTTTTAAAAAAAATGTAAATCTCACGTGGCTACCTACTATTATAAAAAACAGTTTTTGAAATGGAAAAATTATAGAAACTAAGGACAGATTAGAGGTTGTCAACAACCCTGAGAAGAGGATGATTTAGGGAGAGAAGGGCAGGGGTGATCTTTATAAAAGGGGAGCAGGAGAAATCCTTCTGGAGATGAGGTTTGTCTATATTCTTACTGCATCCTTGTGCGTATTCTGATTGTGATAATCTACTATACTCTTTAAGATATTATTCTTGGGAGAAACTAGGAAAAGGATGTCAGTGCTATTCCTTACAACTGAATGTGAATCTATACTTAAAGGTTATTAAAAAATAAAATCAAAATAAAATTGACAAATGCAAATCAGATTTTGTTTAAAATTTGAATGTTTGATCTCTTCAAAAATTAGAAAATTAGTAAACACTTTGTCTATAATCATTCCTGAAAAAAAAAAATAGAAATTGCAGCTTCCCTTTTACACAAGATATTTGCTCTCCTAGTTGCTAAGGTAACAGCTATTCCTGATTGTTTTTTACACTAGGATCTTTTACTTATTTATACATCCTTTGCCTAAATACTAGTTCTGTGCATATATGCCATGTTGAAATTGATTGAATAGCAATTGAATTTTTGGTATTAAAGTTGAGAATTAATTGTAAATTTTCAACTTCTCTTTAGATCCAATAATGGGAAAAATAGTTCCCTATCTTGGGACCATATTTAGCTGTCATTTAATCTAGTCCATTCTCTGTAATTAGAAATCTGTAGGTACTTGAAATATCTATAGAGGCAATTCTTTTCTTGTCTTTTATACGTTTTTAAGTGTTGTTTAAAAATATATAGTTAAGTACTATATTTTTACTTTATCAGTTTAAAGAGCAATGCTTCATTGTTTTCTGGCTTTTGGTGATTTAATCTAATTGCAGTTTAGTCTAAATAAAAACATTTAATAGCCTAGGGATCTTTGAAAACTTGAAAATTATTGATATAAAAATAAAAGTACAACTTTAAGCCAAGAATGCTGTCTTTTTCACAAATTACCCTGAGGTGTTTTAAAGTTTCAAATACTTAGTCCTAGTACACTATTCTGTTATAACTTTTGAGTATTTCAAAATTCTTCTGCAGGGAACCAATTACTATTCAAAAGTAGATTTTCCATTTGTTATACTTTTAACAAATGGAATTATTATTTATTTATTTATTTATTTATTTATTTATTAATAGTGCTATATGCTATTAAAATATGCTATATGCCAAGCATTTGACTAGGTTACCTATTCATATAATCAAATCTACTTTTATAAAGGGTCAGTATTTTTTAGAGGAGGTTAAGTGGTGAAACCATGGGAAGTTGATACAAATATTAAGAGTCAATTGACCTTTGTTAAACCACTGTATGATATTAAAGATTCTACTTTTTAGGTGAAATCTAAAATTTCCTATCTGAATAACTGTTTTGGCATATCTGCTGATACATATTTTACTTTTGCTATTTTTCTCATTGAAGACATTATCATCATGTTTATTTCAATGAATTGCTTCCTTTATGTCTTTGTGTATTGAAATACATCCAGGATTTGTTTTAATCAGTCATGGTAAGATATGCAGACTTGGGTTTGATTATCAATAAGGAGAAGTTTACACTCAAAATCCCCGGAAACAGGAGCCATGAGGGACACATGGGGTAGACCCAGGGAAACAGAAGGATATGAGGAGAGAGTGTGGCCCACAGATTTTATTCAAGGAAAGACATTACTGAGGCAGGATAAGTACATTAAGATTGTTTGAATAATTTGGACATATTCTGGGTTACAAGATGATCTTTTGTTGTCCAAGAGATGACACAGGGCTGATTTAGTGCAGGGTGAACCATAGCTTACTGTGTGAGTCTTTGATAAAGAAGGTGTTTGGAAGTGTGGGCTCTGCACAGGTAAGGATAAGGATATCACAGGTGCTCTTGGAGAGCCCTCTCCATCTTTAGTAGTTAGTTTGTGCTGAGAGAGGTGATCTCTCCAGGATTATGGCCTCAAAATCCAGTGCACCAGTAATATACAACATAAGAAAATATCATCACTATTCCCTGTATCAAGGCTATAATTAAACATTTTGGATATTTAAAATTAGTTAAAATATGTAAACATGACATTAATCATTTGAAAACTGCTCCTTTCCTCTCTTTGGGGCACCATTTCTTTTTGGTATTTTCATCATTGTCACTATCATATTAGTTTTGTGTGGTTTGTTGATTGGTTACACAGTACTTCCAGGAACATCAATCTAAGACTTATATTTGTCAAGAAAGGTAATCTACTGTAGCTTCTTTGGTGGCCAGTTTTCAGGTATAAAGCCAGAGGTTGCGAAAGGCTATACCCAATTCATGTTTCCAGGCGGGTTTTTATCTACGGTACTAAGTGAGATTTGCCTTTGCTCCTACTTGGTGTTTCTCTATGGAAAAAGAAAAGAAAAATATTCTAGGGAGTCATAGTCATAGTGTTTGTAGTTTGTTTTTGTGTGAAAATTAAAACCTTATATGTACAACTTAAAATTTCTGCTCCTGAGAGAACTCTATATGTCTCAGAATAAAAAAAAAAAATCTCTAATTCTCATATATAATGTCTTCTGACCAAATTGTCACCACTTTGTTGTATAATTAAAATTATAATCTTTCTAAATATAAAATGAGTAGCAGCATCATTAAAAAGAGGACTGTTAAGAAAATCCATTTCCTGAAACTCTTAGCATAAAAGATTTTTCTTTTCAGAGAGGCAATAAATAATTATCCACCATCATAGAAAATCATGCAAATTGCAGGATATCCACCTTGTTTTGAATTGCAATGTATCTACAGGTCTTGCTAAGACACTTTTTTCAGTTTTGAATTTTACCATTTGTTTGTAGAATGTTTTCCAAATCATTACCAATAGAGGATAAAGATGTGTGTGTGTGTGCGTGTGTGTGTGCGTGCATATGTGTATTCTAGTTTGCACAAGATAATGTTAATTTATAACTGTTGTTCCATATTCCATCTGGTTCAAAATGTGTCCCTGAGATGAAGTATATCAGCTGGGACATAATCTATGAAAAATGCTTTTAGAGAAATATTTCAAACATAGTTCTTAGATAGAAATTTTTCATCTGGCATACTAAAGTCATTTACACCCTCAAAATTTTGAATCTGAAGTCAAAGAAATCATTGTGGAAAGAAAATTGATGATTACATAAAAAATATTTGTACAGGTTGCTAACTATTTGAAACAAATAAAATCAAAGTAATCATAAGCATTAAAATAATTGAGAAATAATCAATTTTCTTACCAATATAACAGCAGTGACTCATAAATTTATTGATGAATTTTATCACATGCAAGTAGTTCAAGTGCTATTCCAGTTCTGTTCTTTGAAACAGAATAGAATGAATAAAGCAAAAGTATTAAATACCAGTTCTTATAAACTGTTCTCTGATGGTTTTGTAATAATCTAAACACCAGAAAAATAACATTAAAGAAAGCATAAACTCTAATATTTTTGGACTTTATAAACACATTAAAAGAAAGCAAAATTTATTTTTCATAATTCCAGTGATAAGGTATTTAAAAATTATATTTTGCATTTTGTTTGAAATTTAAATATATATTTTCTACAACTTCAACAATAACATTTTTAGAAACTTATTTTGAGAACCTATAGGTTCATGTGAAGTTATACTAATAAAAACCTCATATATCTTAGTTTCTACAGTGGTAATATCATGCATTACTATAATAAAATATTGCTAGTAAATTGATTTCAGCATTTCACTGTTGGTTTTAGAGAGTTCTTTATATATTCATTTCTCTTTTCTCAAATAATTTTTCCAGCTATATTCTTCCTATCTCTAGCTTTTTTTTTCCTTAACAGTATGTCTCACAAAGCAAAAGTTTTTTTGACTTTGAGGTTTGATCTTATATATTTTTTTTTCTTTCATGGATTGTGCTTTTGATGTCAAGTCTAAGAACACTGCTAATCCTAGGTCCTAAAATTTTTCTGCTGTCTTTCTGAGTATACTTTTACTTTTTATACTAGTCTTTGATCCACTTTAAGTTAATTTTTATAAAAGGTATGAACTTGAAGGTTCATTTTTATGTCTACTGATAGCTAATTGTTCCTTTTTCACTTTTTTTTTTTTTTTGAAAGACCCATCATTCCTTCATTGAATTGCCTTTGCAGCTTTGTCAAAAATCAGCTGGGCATATTTGTGTGAGTCTATATCTGGGTTCTCTATTCTGCTCCATTGATCTATGGAATTATCCCTTCTACGAATACCTCACTGCCATGACTACTATAGTGACAAGGTTGGCCTTAATATTGGTGACAGCAATTTCTTCCACTTTATTCTTTTTTAACTGTTTTAGGGTTTGTGCCTTTCAATTTAAATTATGAAATAAGTCTGACTTTGTCTACAAAGTATTTCAGTGATTTTCACAGAAATTGTACAAAACCTATAGTTTAACTTGGGGAAACGTGACCTCTTTACTCTGTTGAACCTTCAAATCCACCAACATGTGATTTCCTGTTTGTTTAGACCATCATTTAATTATTTTCCTAAACATTTTATAATATTCAGCATACAGATTTCTATATAATAATCCTATATATTTATTTCTCTGAAGTGGTTATTATAGTGTTGTCTTTTTAAATTTCAGTGTTCACATTTTTATTGTTAACATGCAGCTTATGCATTGGTCTGCTCTTGCTGACCAAATTTCTCCTAATATTTAAAGGTTTACAATCTTTACTTTAAAAATTACTAATGGAAAAATCTATTCCTAAGGATGTAAATGTTCACTCAAGGCTGTCAATGAGTTTCGCTAGGCAGTTCCCAAAATCAAAGGGTTGAGTACTAGGATTTGTATCCAAGCAGAAAATAAGTAAGCTAAAAACAACTAATTAGTGTGAAATACAGTTGCTCACAGAAACATCCAGGAAAGCATCTACTAGATAGATGTCAGAAACAAAAGAGATCTCACATATATTTTAACTTGAAGCTATCAAGATTCTACTTGTGCTGATTAGACTCTGATTTGCAGTGTACATGTCTCCATATACTGAGGCAGTTTTAATAACTGCAGTTATATAAAGATGTGTCAAGGTCTGCTAGTCTGCTTACTCCCAGATCAAGAGAAATGCAGAAGTCTATTATTGTTCCAACGTTCTCTTCCCACCACGAGTAACAGATTCTAAACATTATACTCAAATATTTGCTATAAACCAGTAAATACTTCCCTTTCTCATGGCTGAATTAATATTTTATTATAAATCTATGTCCTATCTTTACACTTTCACTGATGGACACTGAGGCTGTTCCATGGTTTTTCTATTATGGACAGTCCTTCACTGAACCAGAGTGCAGCTTCAAGATTCTTATTCCTTTTGTATATATACCAAATATTGTCTGAGCTCTATAGCATAGTGGTTATATTAATAACTTTAAATTATAATTCAGTCATGTAATGTATACATTTATATTAAGAATGTTAAATGTAACAATAAACTATTATATATATTTTATATGTAATAATATTAAATGCAATTTTAATTAATAACATGTTATATACTTGAGCATTGCTAAGAAAGTAAATGCTATATAATTCTATTGCAAATAAAACAGTTACATGATTTAATAAAGTTGTTAGCTGAAGGAATGGTAGTAATCAGCTAGTATTATATTAGTGTAACAAGTCAACACATTATATACCTTAAACTTACACAATAATATATGTCAATTATATTTCAGTAACCAGGGATAAATAAGAAACAGGAAAGCAGTCCACATAAAAACACATGTGGAACTGATATCTTGAACATATCACCCCAGTATCTCATAGCTCACATCAAGACATGGAGTTAATGTCTCTAAGCCATGAAGCTGTGCTAGCTTTATGACATGTGTTTAATGAAATGCTAAGGAGAATATTTTTTTAGCTTTCAAGAGTGTGGGTCCTGAGAAGTCTGGAAGTTATAGCTCTTGCTCCCTTAGAATGTTATCCTTACATTGTCACATAAAGTAACTTGGTCTAATCTGTTGGAATTCTGTCAGATGGGGCAGAATCTAGGAACTGAGCTGAGAGTTTTATGAAACGCTAGGCATGTAAGAAAGATACTTGATCCATCCTTAAGTTGACACATTTTTTATGAATATGTCAGACAGAAGAATTAGAGTTACCATAAAAATGACACAGAAATGTGAGAAATAATCTCCTTATTTACACCAGTACGTTTTGAAGTATTTTTGTTACATAATAACTAAGATCTGGTACATTAGTTTGTTATTAGCTGAGAAATTCAAGAGACATGCTTCAAATCTACATGTAAAACTTAAAGATTAAAAGCGGAGGTGGAAGTCAGTGATGATAATATATGACATATCAGCTATATGATTCTTTAACTTTGAGACCCTTTACAACCCTGATACCTTGAAAGTAGAGCAGTTTCTATGAAGTAGGGTAGAAGCCTGTTCTTTTTTATTGTTTCCTAATAAATGCCATGGTAGTCCTATTTAGCAAACCAACTATTTATATTGCAATGCTACAACCAACAAAATTAAAGATAATAAAATATTTGTATTTTAATAAAACATAGTGTCATAATTATACTAGCAACCCAAATAAAAATGCTTGACTTACTGCATTAATATTTATTTGGAGGGTTAAAAATTTAGTACTTAAATAAGGGGTTTCAATGTATTTTAAACTTATATTGGTGTTATATACCCATTGGACACATAACAGCGTTGTGTGTTAACTTTTGTACAAATTATGAAACTTATAATATAATTAAATTAGTTAAGAGGACACTAATGAAAGACACCATTCTTTTTATTTAATTGTGAATATAGATGTAGATAGTAGTGGAAGTCAAATTTACATTTCTTAATTGAGGAGATTATAAAAATCAAGGACAGTATAGGTTTCTTTGTGGCCTTGCCAATAAGCTAGGCTTATTGAAAAAAAAAAAAAATTTGTGAAAATTTTAGGAGAAAAATTTTAACATTTTTAAAATAAATGTCATTGTCCTACATTTTACAGAAATGGTAAATGTAGGAGTGTACTTAGCCATTTTCCTTTACTCCTCTTCTGTCCAGAGGATACAAAAATCACTCTTTTGTTTCCATTCACTTCAAGTCTAAAACAAGTTCAAGTTCCTTTCAGACTTATAGTTATTTCACTTTCATGCTTCTACCTTAAATTTAAATCAGAAATACAAGGACTTATTGCTGAGTTTGGAATATAAAATTGACGTTTTTAATTTATTTTAGCACTCTCAGCCCATGATAGGTTCTGAGAGGAATTGAGATTGAACAAGAGAAAATAATGTAACTCTAGAAATGACTGCTATAGAAATGCAAAGCATTGGGCTAGTTGTAATTTTTTTTTTTTAGCATGTTCGGGCATCATATATGCAGTCTTTGTCTTTTCAGCTCGTTCTTTCCATTATGGGAAGAAAGTGAAACCATACCACTTCAACTTGCATTCACACATTTGTTCATGAAGACCCCCCCTACACACACACACACACACACACACACACATGCACTTTATATATCTATCTATATATATATTATAACTATATATAGAGATATAGATATATATTTAGATATATAGCTTATATATAGAAATAGATATCTCTATAGTTATCTATATCTATATATCTCTAGATATGGATACACTATATCTCTATATAGATATAGATATAATATAGATAATATAGATTAAGCCATTCTGAAGCAGATTCTTCTATTATTGTAACAAGCTAAAAGCAAAATAGGCTACTTCATTTTTTTTCTTTTTTAATTTTTCTTTTTTATTTATATATAAATAGGCTACTTCAAAGGTACTCTTACAAAAAATTTGCTTGCAGGTGACCAAAAAATAATCAGAATGAAAAATACAGCAAATGGACAGTTGAAGTTGATGTTGCAAAACCAGAAACTCTCCAGACAGGAAAAAATGTCAAGCCTCAGATTCATTAGTAGTTTCTGTGCTTGGTAATAACAGTGTTCTACATTTACTTGAAAAAAAAAAAAAACATTAAGTGCATTGGATGTCAAAATCTCTGTTATTGTAATAAAAATACTTGGCGTTAATTTGTGTAAATAGTGACAAAAGAGATCCTTGAAACATTTTAAATCAATATTATAATTACAAAACACTTTACCAAAACATACATGCTGCTTTTATGTTATAGTCTGAGTAGATAAATTGTAATGTATTTAGAGGCTATTTTAGCAGTCAAGGCTCACAAACCAATATATTATGAAGATAAAATTAAAAATATATAACACAAACTAGGTAATGAAAGGTAAATATAGAAGTGATCTCTTATCATTATCCCAAATAATGATGTTTTTTGAATGAAGGCTTTATATTACCAGCAACCTTTACATCTTACTTTTGGTCATATCATTATCTACTTTCCATCTGTGATGTAGAAAGTTTGATTAAGATAGGAAATGTAGGAAAAATAGTAGATGGAAAGTAGGTATATATATATATATAATATATATTATATATATATATATATATACACACAATGGAATATTACTCATCAATTAAAAATGACAAATTAGATGATTTTATAACATGGATGGACTTAGAAGAATTCATATTATGGGGCATGGGAAAGATAAATAAGAATCCATGAAGAAAAGTCAAAACAAGCCAACAACCAAAGTGAAGTACACGACCTGGGGGGGGGGGAGATGGGATAGGTGGGGATGGTCATGGGGGGACCCCAGAGATCACAGAGATATGAAATACATATATAAAGTATTAAAAAAAATAATTGTTATACAAAAAAATAAAAAATAAATAAAAATCAACTTAATAATGAAAAAAGATAGGAAATGTAAAATGGCTTCTCAGAGATATTGGTACTTTCTGAAAAAGATACTTGGGATTGCTCATGGTATCATAGATTAGAATGAAATTTAAAAAGTTTCTATCTTGTCATTGACTTCTCAGAATAATTTTAATGCACAAAAAGAATAAAATTTAAACATGATTAGCAATACAATTAAAACATTACTATATAACAATAGTAAAAGTAATGATATAGCATGGCAGTATGAGTACTACTTTTTATACATGAACATATTTCAACCGTTTGCTTACACTTGTTTTATTATCACATGTTACCATTTTTATTGCATCATGCTAAAGTAATTATACTGTTTGGCAGTAGTGAAAAGCAAGAGAGTAAAATTTAAAAAAAATACACAGACTAATATAGATGGTACACTATGAATAGCACAAGTATTTGTGTAAATAATTATTTACAAGAAACTGTTACCCACTTTATATAAACATTACTGTTTAATTACATACAATACTAAGTTATTTTTAATCCTCATTTTTCAGATGAGAAGATTGAAGTTCAAGATAATAATGTAGCTTGTTTAGTTGTACCAAGTTGCATTTTAAATTTAGCTTTTAAATTAAAATCCATTCCCACCACCAACATGTGGTTGTTCTAGTCTACCACCCTGCAAAAAGAAACTTTTCTCTTGTACATAAAGTAGCACAGCATTACCTAGTCTTTTCCATACACAATTATGCTAAAACAAATTATTACATGATCAAGAATTCTTGTCATATTGTGATCAAGAATCAGTAGTTATAGGGAATAAAACTTTATCTGAAGAGATAGAGGGATGAAAAACTTCAAAACAGCAATATAGAATAGATCAAAATGCTAAAGGGGTAATGGTATCAGAATGAGGCAACACTGAGCCATGTCGTTTTAGTTAGTTATTTTTGTTTGTTTTATGGTCTGTGTGTATAGAACATTTAGATTTACTTTAAAAAACCACTTTAAACAGTGTCTATATAATAGATCTATAAGATGATTATTTAGAAAATCACTTTAAGTACTATATGAGATACGATTTTTTTCTCTACTTTTATTTCAGCACTTTGGAGTGAAACACAACCTTTAACTTCAAATCTAACAAACTAATAGATATCTTCTGCAGAGTTTGCATAAGTTGTTTTTGGTTGTTGTAGGACACATAAGAGTCTAAGATAGTATACTCATTACAATTAGTAGCAAGGCACCATTTCTGTTCAACAACCCATAAGTACAATTACTGCTTATAAAAAAACAAACAAAAGCAATTACTACTTATATTTGGGTGGCAGAAACAAAGGCTCACAGATGGCCATGATGAATAGATACAGGTACAACATTACTGAGGAATAAAGAACTAAACTTATCATTCTTTTTAAAATTTTACAAGAGTTTTATTTTTGAAATATTAATTTTTTAAAATGCCTCAAAATTGTAAGTAAAACTAATGCATCAGCAGATACTGAAGACAACAAAGAGAAACAGTAAAATAAAAATAGTGAGTACACAGCCAGCTGAGTATATGAAGTGGACTTAAAAAAAAAAAAAAACTTGAGTAAGGGTTCTCTGTCTTGACTGAAATCAGCTTAGTGTTTCTTTATTATGTACCCAAAGGTAATAGCCTCAAAGAGACTATCTAGATGTTAAATTATCACCTGGACCAAGTTAAGAAATCTTTAACTTATTTTTTTTAAATAAACATTAAAAAAAAAGAAAGCACATAATATAAATGAAAGCAGAATTAGAGAGGAGAAAAAGAGTGAGAAGAAGGGAGAAAATCTTTTATGGTACTTTGCCTAAAGGCCTTTGACATCAGCAAGCTCCATTTTTTTAACTTACCATTTCCAGACCCAATTGCACTATTTTTATAACTTTATTTCTGGACTTATTTAGCAGAAAAGCAGAGGTGGCAGAGGATTCAGTTAGGAGAGTTACTCTCCAGGGCATATCTGCCAGTGTTGTCTTTTCCCAGTACATCTTATTTTAAACTATAGCAGCAGTAAGAACTGAAGCCCTATTCAGCAAAATGAATATTCTTCCAGTAAGTTTCTCTGTGACAGTCTTCACACCAACCTGAGATTATAGTCAGTGAGATTTGCAATGCCAGAAGTTTCACTACTTTCTTCCTGGGTTTAAGGGTATAGAGGAGGAAAAATAATGCTCTTTTTGCCCTTCCAAGTTCTAGTCAAAATAGAAAAGGCAGATTATTAGAAGAGAACCAGCCAGGAAAGGTCAAGGAGTAGGGAATGGCAGAAGGGGTAGCAGTGGAGAGAGAAAAGGGGAACATCAAAATGTTATGTCTATTTCTTTTTAAAAAATATCTAAAAATGTTTTTTATGCCAGAGTGTCATATTTTGGTGTGACATTATTTTGCGCATGATTTTACACCTAAATTCTGTAAGGTGTAAAATCACATCTAAAGTCCTAAGCCATCAAAAGTTGAATTTTCTTAATAACATAAGAATCTCTTCTCTTTATAGAAGTATTTCTCACCTAAGGATGACCCATCCATTCATACCTCACAGACATTTAGCAAAGTCTTGAATATTTATTTGCTTCATAGAACTTGAGTAAAAGTGTTACTGACATCCAGAGGATAGAGGCCAGGGATGCTTGGGAACATTCTACAACGTCAAGGACAGTCCCCTTAACAAAGAATTACCATGTTGAAAATGGCACAGATTAAGAAAACTTGATTTGGTGGTAGGTGTAGTGTGTTATGCCCGAAAGGAGATACTTTACATCAAATCCATTTTAAACCAAAATTACCTCAGCACAATTTTAAAAAGGTTATGGAGTGTACAAGAGGGGGTAAAAAGTCAAAACACCTGATATGTTATAGTTCATTTTGTAAAAGTTACTAATAAACACATTTCAACTTCTCTTCTAAAATAAGATGGCTAACATAGTACTTACTTGTGAATCCTAATTGGATCTAAAGTTGAAGTTGATTTGCACTGAAACATAGACATTTTGAAGCATGAATAGATTGTTATTCTAATCTGTGCAAAGTTTAACAATTTCCTTCTACTCTTGAATAACCTGACACAGAATACCTGAAGCTGACAAGATGATAAAGCAACATTTGCAGTATAAAGTAAAATCTATCACAAAAGTATTCTATTTGACAGTTTATTGTGAAATGATTTAGTAATAAAAGAAAAACATCAATAAAGTGCAGGAGTTATCCCCAGCTTACAACACTAAATCTGACATGAACAGCATTTCATGTTTCTGACCATACAATGTTCATAAGTTGAATCACAGCAATAGCTCCACTAATAATGGGAAATGGCAAATCTTTGCCTACTCAAAAGGGATACTTTTAAAATGTGAAAATAAAATGGCATATAGAAAACTTAAAAATGAGATCTTCCTGAAAGTACTATGTGAAAAAGACATATCTGAAATAGTTAAGTTGTACTTTATGAAATGAAGTTTTGTTACTTCAGAACAGACATTTCTTAGCAATACATGTATTTATCAAAACCTGTTTTATTTGTTTTTTTTTTTTCTGGGAGAGAGAACTGCTTAGAAAGGTTAGTTAGTTCAATTAATCTGTTTGCATTTACCATCTTTGAGTCAACTATAGTGGTTGTCTTTTTCTGACTATTTCACTAATGAAAATTCCTTTTTTGTCCATCCATATTGTTACAAAATGGCATGGTTTTATCTTTTTTTTTATAACTAAATGAAACTACAGCAAAAAGTATTTTGTACTATCAATCCAATTAGTAGTTACTGGATGTGGAGGGGGCCTGAAGTGAGTGTGTAAAACAGAAAAAGGGGATGATAAAAGAATGAAGGAAAGATTTTATCTTTTAGTGATTAACTTAATGTAGCATACACATGTTGATTTTCAACGATGAATACTACAAAGTTATGGTGCAATGTTAATATATATTTTTAAAAAAAACTCAAAATGGAGAGCTTATTCCCATATTTACTCTTGACTCTCAGTGGTTTCCTAGGTCATCTTTCTCTTATTGTCTTCTATTATTTTCCTTTAGATATACAAATCAGTATGCAAAAACAGGAATAAAAAATAAAGGTCAGTTAGGTATTAGTTTCATTGTTCGAAATTTATCTCCCAAATAAATGCCATTACCAGTAATAGAAGGTGATGCATATATTCTGTTGTATAATTAAAATAATTATGTTTGAGTTATAAAGGCATGAAATTCTGATAATTTATATCATCAGTGGAAGATTTTTAGAATACTCTCCTACTTATATAACACTTATATTACTCTACATTTTCACTTAAAACTTATAATTTCATCAAAGCAGGTAAAGCTATTCATAAAATTACTTTAAGCCCAAGGACCGAAAATTCTCTTTGCTGCGATTACATTGTTTCAAAATCCATTACATCTTCAGTACCATCTCTGAAACAATTTTACTATGATTGTATTGTATCAAAAACTGTATCTCTTATTCACCAAATAATGGATTTTTTTTGTTATTTATTTTCTTGGCACCAAACAGAAACAGAATCTTCACTTTGATTATCCTTGAACAAAGTCTAAATAGTCTGCTTTCCTTTCACACAAGTTTTCCTTTGTATTTGTCATTTCCAGGATTCACTGCTATTTGAAAACCACTTAAAGTCCTATTCTGAATAAACAGAATTTCTCATTATGAGAGACTACCTATTCATAACAGATGAAACAAAAATAAAATCTCTTTGAGCTATAATTCAAATTTTGTGCCTACTACTCTATCCAGAATAAGAAAATCTAAAACAATAAAAGTGAAAATAAATTTTAAAAAAGAAGGAAAGTATCTAATGGTTTCCCTGGAAAATGGTTAGGAAAACATATCTTTTTCTATTATGTCATAGCTAAAGTATACATTAAAGGACATTTAAGCTAACCTACCTATGTCTATAATATACATAACTCCAAAAATAAAATACTTGTAATTTTATTAAAATAAGAACACTTTGAATTAACTGGAACTATAGCAATGTATTTTAGAGATACTTTTGAAATACTGAAAGTACCTTAATGTACATATGAAAGCATTCTTTCCCTCTCTCCTCTTTGGCATTTTTTCATTTTCATATATATATATTTTTCACTAAATTGGAGGACTTATGTATAAATAACTTTTTAATATAATGATAGTAGTAACAGTTTATTATAAAGCAATGGAAAGCTAATATAACTATAACACTCTTAGTGGTTTCAAACAACAAATTTATGATCTCAGGATTTTTGTGGGACAGAAGTCTTAGCATTACCTGATTAGGTTCTCTGTGCTGATGTCTCATCGGCTATAATCAAGATATCAGCTCCAATTGTGGTATGATTTGAAAACTCAGCTGGGGAAGGATATGATTAAAGCTTACTTTATGTGGCTACTATTAAGATTAATTTTCTCGTTGGCTATTGTCCAATAACCCTCAGTTCCTTTATAACTGTTGACCAGAGGCTGCTTTGTTCATCCCTTGCTTTTGGGCCTCCTGGTGGTCGGTTCACAATACAGCAACTTTCTTAATCAAAAACAGTACAGATGAGTTAGAAAAAGCAGAAAGGCAGAGGCAACAATATTATGTAATATATTGTTACTGTTGTATTCTAATAGTTAGAAGCATATTACAGATTCTACCATATTCACAAGAATATTGAAGAACACATGAAGGTCTGCATTGTATGGAATATTCAGGTCTGCTTTCACATAATCATGAAAATATATTTCAAGCTTAAGGTTTCAGAAACTTTTAGTTGCCCCAACCCTTCCTTCTCATATGTAACTAACACTGCTGAATAGTTCAGGACTAAGCACTACAGGTTTTTTTTGCCTCCCTTGCAGCTAATTTTAATTTCTGGTGACTAGTAAAAGAGGAGAGCAAGCTGATGTGAAACTTCTTTCTTCTACTCTGAAATTTGGATGTTAGTGAATTGTTTTTGATTATATGTCACTACTAGGCACTTTGCATGTAAAAACACATCTCACTATTACTGTGCAAGAAGTAGGGAAGCTAGTTACTCTAATATTACATATAAGGTAAGTGAGAC
>PVHY01015213.1:0-36489 GCA_004024945.1 Uropsilus gracilis
AAGGGGCTGAGGAAATCCTGCCCCCTAACCAGAGTACTGTGCAGTGATGGGAGGCAGGGTTAGGGCCCCCCAGGTCTGGCCTGACTTGGGGATGACACAGGCAATTCCAGCTGTCCCTGGTCTGTCCTGCGCATCCTTCCTTCCTGGTTTCCATTAAAGTCTGTTGTTTTGTGAATGCTGCCAGCGTGGTTGGCCCTGCCCTGAGGCCATAGGGACTGGGGAGGGAGACAGACCTGGAAGTGGAGGGGGTGGAGCTTTGGGCCAGGGTCATAGGGACCTCAAACACTGCCCCCCACCAACACCCCCACTCTCCGCCTGATTTTCGTCTGGGACCTGGGTCTCTGTCGTCTACTGAGAGGCTGCTTCCTGAAGATGGTCCTGATGGACAGCAGGCAAAACACAGCCTGGGCAGTGTGGGCTCCCTGTGTGGTTCCGGCTATGGAGACCTGGGAGCCCCCACCTTTCCAGCCAATGCCAGGCCACCCCATCTCTCCTGTCTCTGACCTGACCTGATACTCTGGGAGTGTGGAGTCTTGCCCAGCTGGCTGCCCATGGTGCCCTTGCCCAGCCCCAGCTCCACCATCCCAGTCTAAACTTGCTACCTGAGACAGCAGACACACACACTCCCTGTGCTCAGGCCCTGCTGGTGTGGGCCCCTGCCCTGTTACACCTCATTCCCTCCTGCCCTGACTCTCGTTATGCCTAAGTGTTCCTGCAGTGGTTCAGGGAATTTTTTTTTTAACGAAATAAACTTTTTTTATTATAATGTAATATACTTTCAGAACATTCGGAAAATAAAGTCACCTGTCAGCCCACCACCCCTCGCCCCCAACCCAGCCACTCTTAGTTTTGGTGTTATTTCCTACTAGTATTTTCTCCAAAGATCTGTTTCATACAAGTTGGGCTGGAGTGTCTGGGACTGGACTCCTCCCTTTTAATAATCAGTGTTGTAATCATTTTCCATGTTGCTACTTAAACTTTACTTTGAATAGATGCTTATATTCCTTGAAGTGACTTTGCTGTGACTTATGTAACCATCCTTCATTTAAAAAAAATTAGGTTTCTCCATTGTTTGGAAAGCTAGGTTATTTTTATTTTTTCATGGCATGAAAAGAAAAAAGTCAAGTCAAGGAATGCTTTACCGTGCTACCGTCTTCACTTGGACTGATCTCACTGAGCCCTTTACTATGCTTTGGAAGTAGATATTATTTATCTCCATCTCACAGAAGAGGAAGCAAGCAGGCTGGGGTTTAGGTCACACGGTGCACTCAGTGGCAGAATTGGGACCTGAACCAAGTTTCCCGCCTCATTTACATTATAGTCTTAGCTCTTAATGGAATCTGCAGATGGGCTGGCTGTCCTCCTCCTTCGAACCCAGGCACTTTAGTGCTGATCAGGTGCCAAGTAACACTGAGTGACCCGTTCCTGCCTATACTTCACCTGATACAGCCACGTCCTGATGTTACCCCGAGACCCCAAATACCAGGTCCTTCTTGTGGGAAGATGGGGATGGCCCAGACACTGGGACTCTCCTCCGCAAGACGGCTCACCGCCTCTCCCTTTATGCTGGATCACAGCACCTGCGAGGGCATGTTTGGTTTAACTCCTCACAAGCCAAAGGTGGATCCATGTTCCGATCTGGGCATGAAGTCTGTCCAGTAGGCACTGACCCTGACACTCAGCTGGGGGCCCCTGGGTGTCGCTCTTCCTGGTGAGGCTGGCTGGCTGGCTCCCTGGCCACTCTGCCCTTGGGGCCTCTGCTTCTCTCAGCATCCCCATTGTCGACAACTGCCCCAACCTTTCTCTGACCCAATCACCAGAGTGGGAGTGACCTCAGGGGTGTGGATCTAGTACCACCCTTTTTACTTCTCATAAAGTACACATTTTAATTCTAAAATGATTTCAGATTCACAGTTGAGTCACAAAGATAGTACAGCAAGTTCCCAATTACCCTTCACCCAGCTTCCTCTCATGTTTGCATCTTATATAACCATGGCACTGTGATCAAGACCAAGAAGTTGACACTGATCTAAACAGGTTTTAATTCGACAACAGACTTTACTGGGATTTTGCTGGTTTCCCATGGAT
This sequence comes from Uropsilus gracilis, assembly GCA_004024945.1. NCBI lineage: Eukaryota > Metazoa > Chordata > Mammalia > Eulipotyphla > Talpidae > Uropsilus > Uropsilus gracilis. The sequence continues at coordinate 2,089 of PVHY01015213.1, forward strand.
GTTCTTTCTCAGGCTGAGACCCACCAATGCCTCCATCTTACAGATGCCTGGACCCAGAGTGGCTCTATCACAGGCACTCGGCAAGCCAGTGGCAGAACCCTGGACTCAGCCAGTCCTGCCCTCCTCACCCTTCCCATTTGTCAAGGGACAGGGCTTGCTGCTCCATAAATGACTAATCGCAGACACCCTTGCCCCACCCTGCTGGCCATCCCGTCCTGTTCCGGGCCTGCCTGCCACAGCCTTCCTGCACACGCGCCCACATGCCCCCAAATGGCTGGCTCAGTTCCACTCCAGTGTGCGGATAGCGCGTGCTGCCTGCGTGTCTGCCGGCTGGGCCACTCCTGGCCTCTGCGAGGGAGGCCAACGGCGCCACCCATGTTCTTCTCTCCGGGGGATGAGGCCGAGCAAAGCTGATTCTGTTGCTGGAGGGTTTTGTTTGTTTGCTTGTTTGTTGTTCTTTAAATCTCAGCCCCCCTTCTCTCTCAGCTTTTCCCTTTCCCTTGTCTCTGTTCTGTCTCTTTCTCCCAATGCTGCAAACACATCTTCCTTACTTCTCCCTCAGCACCTGGAAGGGCTGGGTGGCTAGACCCCTGAATGGCCTGGCACCAATGCAGCCTTCCAGCTTGCAGCTTTTCTACCTGCTCTTCGAGCTTCCCACCACAGGGGGACTTGGGTCCTCTTGGCAGGAGAGGCCTCCTTCTTGTGAGCAGCGGGGAGTGGAGCTTCCGTCCGCTGCAGTCCTTGCCCGTCCAGGCAGTTAGGCTGTCTGGTGTTTATCTCAGGCTGCTCTGAGGTGCTCCAAGCCCAGTGCAGACGTGACCTCATCCTCTCTCAAATCATCCCTGGGAGGCAAAAAGGAGTCTGGGACCAACGTTGTCCCCACTTCACAGGTGGGAAAATTGAGGGCTAAACACACACGGAGACGCACACAGCAGATGTGCTGACAAGTCAATCTGGAATCCGGGCTTCTGAGTTCAGTCTTTTGGGAGGCAAGAGGACTTCTAGAGGGCTGGGGTTAAGCAGTGTTCACCACATACCTCAAGAGATTGTATGGGGACAACTCACAACTACCATAGAGCCATGCTTATGTGGGAAGGGTCTGAGGTCAGGTGGCTGGGGTTCTTGAAAGCCCAGTTCCATGGTGACCCTGTAACCACATTCATGGCAGTGAGCCTTCGCGTGGTAGCAGTGCTATGTTGGCGGGGTCCCGCCTGGCATGCTGGGGGCTGCCTGATGAGGGAGGCCCACGCTGGATAGGCTACAGAGCTGTTCCCATCACATCTCACCTTCCCACCACTTTGGGCAGGAGGACTCTTTAAGTTTACTCTGCAGATGTGGACACTGGCACTCTCACCGACCCGGGGGCATAGAGCCAGCCACCGAGCAGCGCTTAAGTGTCTGGCTCCAAATCAGTGCTTCGTCTGCTCCACCGAGCCACTGTCCCCCAAAGGGAGGTGCACAAAAGCAGCATGAGAGAAAGCAGGAAAAGGAACCCTTGGGGTGGGGCACAGAGTCCAGACTGGGCTTGCGGCAGTTTCAGTCCAGCTGGCCCTGCCCGCCTGTCCTGAGAGGACGCTGAAGAGAAAGCTCTAAAGAGGAAAGGTAGCCGGGCACGGTGGCGTGTGCTTGTAAGGATTATCCTACCTGACGATGGTGGCGTGTGCTTGTAAACGACAGCTTATGGAGTCGCGGCAGGATCTGGGGATCACGGTTCGAGTCTCGCTCAGGGCAACATAGTGAGACCTAGTCCCAAAAAACAACTGGGTGTGGTGGCACACACCTGTAATCCCAGCTACCTGGGAAGCTGAGGCTGGGGATTGCTTGAGTTAGGGCAACGTGAGCCTGCGGTTTCACGGGCAAAAATAGTGAGACCTAGTCTCGAAAAATAAAAATAAAGAGGAAAGGTCAGTCTGGGAGAGAGTCAGGAGAGGCCAGGACAATGCATGCTCACCCTGCTTTGAAATGTGCCAGGTCCTCAGAGCCGGGTGCAGGGGAACAACAAAGATGGAGCACGATCCCGCTGCTGCCCTTGCGGGGCTCGCAGTCTTCAGGGGAGCGGGCCCAGAACTGCAGGGGAAGTCTGGGCCAGAGGCTGGGATGCTGAGGAGGGCTGGGTCAGATAAAGCCTTATAGATAAGCGGGGTGCAAATTCTGTCCTTCCAGGGCTAGCCACACAGTGACCGTCCCAGCTCTTTGCCCAATGCCTCTCCCCGTCTTCCTCTGAGCCCCTGTCATACCTCCTGACCAAAACTATTCAGCACTTGGCTTAGACCCTCATTTGACTCTTCCTTATACGTCTATGTCCACCTCTCCAACGAGATCAGCATCTCCTCCAAGGCAGGACCTTCTGCCCCCCTACCGTGGTCACACTCTGCACATCAGTGAAGAAAGGCTATTAGCAAAGTGAAATTTGCTAAGTGTTCATTTCAGAACAATGCTGTGTTAAGTTTATGACAAAGCCTGGACGGTAGGTCCCAGCCGCAGCCCCCCAATTTCGTGACGTCATGGGACTTGTGACGACACCGACGCTGGCCACTGTGGCGCTCCGCAGCCTGCAGGCAGGATGACGTCACCGCTGGAACCGGTGTGGACAAGTGCTTGCTGGAGGCATGACTGTGCTTGGCTGCCTGAACTAAGCGCAGAGGGAGGAGGCACTGAGAAACCGGAGCCGGGAGGAGGGTCAGCCTCAGGAGGCGGGGCCCCTAACCCCTACTAGCTGGCCCCGCCCCGCAGGCCCCGAGAGCCAGCCAATCCAGGCAGGCCGTGGTGACGCATAGCCTATCCGTGGGCCGGGTTCACCCGGCTTCCGCGTTCACGAGCCCGAGTCTGCAGGGGAGGGGTCGAGGGCGACTGGACCCCAAGCTCACCTGCCTCCGGCCCCACCTGCTCGGTGGTCTTCTGGGGCCGACCCCAGCCTCCCTGGGGACCCGATGGCCACGGAAGGCCTGGCGGAGGCGCTGACCGCCGTGCTGGGGGGCCAGGGGCTGCGCGTGCAGAGCTGTGACTCGGAGCCGGCCGGGGAGCCGCTGGCGCCGGTGCGTCTGCGGCAGAACGTCTGCTACGTGGTGCTGGCAGTGTTCCTCAACGAGCAGGTGAGCGTCCGCAGGTCGGGCCCACCGCCCGGCCCTCGGGAGCGCAGCCAACCCCAGTGGAGACAGAGGACCTACGGGCACCAGCCACGCTTGTGTGTGGTGCTTCCCAGTTTTGCAAAGCACTCTCACTTACACTCGCCTCTGAACCTTGGGAGGCCCAGCCCTGAGATTGTCCTGATACACAGAGCAGGAAACTGAGGCGGGGGAGCCTGTTTAGCCCGCTAGGCCTCCATTCCTGAGGGGAGGGCTGTCTTCCTCCTCTTTCTCTGGAGCCTAGCACACTGCCAGCCTCGGGCTGGGCTCTGAAAGATCTGTCCAGAGCTTCAGCGACTGCCCCTGAGTCCCACGTATGGTAATGGCACTTAGGCGCCCCTGTGTGGTGCTCTTGTGGGTGCTGATCCCTGTCGAGGTGGCTGTAAGGCTGGAAGGTGGGAGTTATATGGAGGGGCTCGCGGTGGGGAGAAGGTATGTTTCAGAGCTTAGACGACAGTATGAAGAGGCCACAGGCAGCTGATAAACCAGAAGGGGAGCCCGCTACACAATGACATCCTACAAAGACACAAATTTGTGCAGGTCATGTAACGACTCACATTCTGTGGCCCTGAAGCAGCTCCCCAGACTCTCAGCCCCTTTCTGGAATGGAAGTCTGAGTCCAGAGAGGACGAATTAGAGACAGCTGTGCCCTTGTTATGCATGGCCAGTCCCTGGAGAGCTCATCCACTTGAGGGCGTCCACCTGAAGGGGCTCCTGGGAGACTGAGACAGAATCAGGTCCCAGGGCAAGGGAAGGCCCCAGGGCTCCCAGCCCCGCTGTGGTGGGTGAGGACCCTCTCTTGCCCCTCAGGATGAGGTGCTGCTGATCCAGGAGGCCAAGAAGGAGTGCCGGGGGTCCTGGTACCTCCCCGCAGGGAGAATGGAGCCTGGGGAGACCATTGTGGAGGCCTTGCAGCGTGAGGTCCAGGAGGAGGCGGGGCTGCACTGTGAGCCCCTAACCTTGCTGTCTGTGGAGGAGCGGGGCCCCTCCTGGATACGCTTTGTGTTCCTGGCTCGCCCCACAGGTACGCCCACCTGGGGGCAGGGTGTGTACGGGGCCGGGGGTGGGGGACATGGACACCTTTCCTCCAGCTTGTCCTCAGGTGATAGGAACTTCCTATTCTGGCTGGAGAAGCCTGGTCTCAACCCTGAGGACTGGACTTCCCTGACCTTAGACTGCCCGGCCACCCTGACCCCCCCCTCCCTAGGTGGAACTCTCAAAACTGTCAAGGAGGCGGATGCAGAGTCCTTGCAGGCTGGCTGGTACCCACGAACCTCTCTGCCCACTCCGCTGCGAGCCCACGACATCCTGCACCTGGTAGAATTGGCCGCTCAGTACAAGCAGCAAGCCAAGCACCCTCTCACTCTACCCCAAGAGCTCCCCTGCAGCCTGGTCTGCCTGCGGCTCGTGGCCACCTTTACCAGTGTTCAAACGGTGTGGGTGTTAGCGGGTACAGCGGGGACACCTCACTTACCCATCACTGCCTGTGGCTTTACTCCCACAGAGCAGAGGGGAGGCATCAAGATGGCTGTCCTACGGTTGCTGCAGGAGTGTCTGACTCTGCACCACTTGGCTGTGGAGACCAAGGGGTTGCTCGGACTGCAGCACCTGGGCAGAGGCCAAACAGATGGCATCTGCCTCAGTGTGCTGGTGACGGTGGCTTTTCGGAACCCAGGTATCCAAAATGAGCCCCCAAAGGTTCGGGGTGAGAAATTCTTTTGGTGGAAGGTCACGGACAAAGACCTACAAAGCCAGCTCCTGCAGAGGCTTCAGGAATCCTCTGTTGTCCCCATCAACAGATAGGAAGGTGCTGCAACGGGCATGGAATTGGGCATCTCTACTCCCCTCCATCATGGCGTGGGAGGCAGAGGTGGGCAGTCAGGGGTCTCGCTGCCCTGGGAGCAGGGCACTTCTGGCTCTCAAGAGCCTTCCACCTCTCTTTGTATGAAGCAGGTCCCTCTTGCACTAACAGGGACAGTGCCTTGAACCAAGTAAAGAGTCCAGAGTTCAAGGACCTGGTCACAGACCGGGCCTCCACAGCGATCTCCCCAGTGCCAGAAGCACTGCTCCCTAGCCGGTTGTGAGGACTTTCTGAACCGGGGATGGCATCTGCTAATCACTCTCCTTGCCCACCTCGCTGAAGGCCTACAACTGGCTCCTGAGGGACTGAGAACATTGGAAGGGGTGCTGAGGGAGCATGTCCCTGCTGAGTAAACAGGTGTTGCTGACCTAGCCTGCCTGTTTCATGTCTGTGTGGGGAAGTGAGCCGGAAAGCGGGGAGGGGGGCTGCTGTTGCAGCGCACTCCTCCCACAGCACCCTCCCAGACAGTACACTGACCCCTCAGGGACAGCCGCAGGGGCCAATGGCTGGCTCCCTGCTGTCCACCGCAGTCTCTCAGCCCTCCGGGGTGCTCCTTATCTTGCCTGCCAGGTGGGAGCGGTGAGAGCTGGGGGAGACGCTTCAGTGGGCGAGGTGCTGTAAGCACTGCCAGCTTTCTCCTGGGGCTCCTCTGACTCCGAGCTCTCATGACGCTTCCAGGCTCCTGCCTCTGCCTTTTCTCAGCTCAGCCCATGCCAGACCCAAAGGTTTTCTTCCTCCCCCCTCAGTCTAGCTGAATCATGACAGGGGTTATTTTTTTAAAGAGGACTTGACCAAAATGTGAGGGGAAGCCAAAGAGTGGACAAAGAAAACATATCATGGGCTGTGCACTGCATGTTGCGTAGATTTCGGATGCTGGGCCGGAAAATGTGTGAATGGGCTTCACTTGAGGGAATCACACTGTTGTGCTGAAGGACCGGGACAACCTCTGAGGCCCCTGCAGCCCCTCTGGCTGCCATCATGTCTTTCTGTTTCTGGGACCAGCGTAGGAATCATCCCCTCCGAGGACTAACATCTTCCACATGATGGGAGACCTTCTAGAAACTCTGGCTCACCTCTGTCTGTGGGACCATGAGCCCATGTCTATGTTCAGGGGCAGTGACCTCTGTTCCCACTATTTGCCCTGCTGGTCTGCAGCCCTGGGTGTCTATTAGAGTCGCCTGGGGAACTTTCACACCTCCAGGACCACCACCGGGAGATTCCGATTTAACTTGCAGAAGGGTGGGCCCCGGGCACTGTTACTTCAGAAGGCAACCCAGGTGATGCTGACATCACCAGCTGAGAGCCACTGATCAGCCTTCTCAGCCAGCCCTGCCCTGGAGGGCTCTTGGTGACCCCCTCCCGAGGGGTCACACACGCACATTTAGGGACACGTTTTTTAAAAAAAATACCAGGCCCACTGTTTACCACTAAAGAGTCACACAGCCAGCCCATAACAGGAACACTTTAAAAAGGAGACTTGCATACAGATGCTTCCAGATGGCCCAGCCCCGCACCGTGTTGGGGGCAGCTGGCGCTCAGGCGTAGGCAAGCGAGCAGAGCTGCCTGGCCAAGAGAGGCTGCTTCCTGGCAGGCCCGTATGAACATCAGGTGTGCACTGCGGAGCCCTCCTCCCGTCCCTCCCTCACATCGCCCACTCTGCTCCAGAGCTGGAAAAGGAATCTGTCTTCCTAGGGGAGGACGACTGGTCCGAATTAGCAGTGGAGCCTGGGCAGGAGGACACGAAGGGTGGGGAAGAAGAGGGCGGCTGTGTCCACGCAACCACACCATTTATTGCCAAGCTGTCTGGGAGGACGTCGTGCGAGGGCCAAGTGCATCCAAGAGGGCAGTGTCCGACTCCTGGGCCCACGGAGACATTTTCTGAATCGAGTCTTGGCCCAGCTCATCCACTGAGTTCTGCTCCCCAGCCCCCCACCCACACCCAACGGGCGGGCACGCACATGCCCCGTGTCTCTCAGAGCCACAGTTCAGTCCTCCCCAACCTGGAGGAATGCAGGAGAGGTAGAGGTCATTGAGTTTCCTCCTCTTTCATGTCACCTCTTGGCAACCTGTGGCCAGCTTCTAGAAGCGGCATGGGCAGGAAAAGGAAGCACAGGGGCTCTGGCCTGCTCCTCCTTGCCCAGGAGCGAAGCCAGCCACTGCCGTCCTGCTGTGAGGTAATGCCTGGCGCTGCCTCTGTGTTCCTGCAGGTCGAGACAGATTCGGGCCGGGCGGGGTGGCAGCCCCAGCCACAGAGGGCATGCAGGGAGAACATCGCTGTAGCTGGCAGCCTGTACTGCCACTCCTCCCACCAGGCATTGGGGGGCTTTAGTCTGGGAGGCATCTTGGCCTTCCCTCTACTGTGAGTTCCCTGCTCGCCTAGAAGCGTATTTCACTGAGCACCCCAAGGTCGAGGTGTGATCCCCTGGCCTCCCTCCTCTTCCCGTCCAGGGGCCCCCTCTGCCCAGGTGTTGTGGACCTGCTGAGACGGGTTTGGAGGCGCCAGGGAGAAACCAGCTGGAGTTGGACCTGGCACCCAGCTCCCCAGGCCCTCTCCCGCCCTGGCTGCAGTTGCATCAAGGTTCTCATTAGCAGCTGCCCCCGCCTGGGTGCGGAGCATGCTTTGGGCATTTGCCATGAGGCAGTTGGAAATTTTGCAACAGTCTCCAGGAGGGCTGAGCAGGAAGAGGGGGCTTTCCCTGCTGTCTACAGCCCCCTTCCCATGGGTAAGCCGTGAAGGCAGGAGGAAGAAATGTCATCTCAACTGCATCTGTTGTACCTCGTATAAGGACACAGGGCTCCCTTGTCCCCACACTTGGGCGTGCGGTCATGACCAGCTTCCAGCCATCCAGTCACTCCCCTTTGCGCCTGGAACTGAGTCACAGGTCTTGGCCCTGGCAACAGATGGCCACTGGAGAAGGCTAGGAGACACAGGACATGTGAGGGGCTGGGTCCCAGTGCTCACCTGGCTTACCCAGCTTTCCTGAGAAGGCCTTGAGGACACCAAGCGGCCGGGGAGGCCACCTTTCTCTCTCCTTGGCATCTGGTACCTCAGAGTCCCACTCCCTAAAACCAAGTCTGGTGTGGTCAACAGGCCAAGATGGTCCTGGGTTCAGCCGAGAGCGGACGCCCATGCCTCCAGAGGCCAGTCCCTGGGGTGTGAAGGAGATGGAGCCGAGTCTCCACCCCAGGAGGAGAGTGATGGTGGCAGAACTGGGCGGGAGGATGTGTGGACAGGAATCTCCCCTCCCATCATGCTCCTGGCTCAGACATGCCCTTTTGGGAGTGGGGAGAGGCTCAGGTGAGGAACATGTGGGGGGAACTTGACAAAGGCAATGGCAGCCAGCTCCTTGCAGAACTCCTCCAGCACTACCACGCCCTGGAGGAGGGTCTGGTGGTCCAGCCTGAGGGAGACAGTGGGGGGGGGGGATAGTGGATAGTGTGCCCCTTGGGAGACCAAGGGCAATCTCAGGAGATAACCCAGTAGCAGATATCTTTGAGTAAGACTCAAGCCCAGCAGCAGTCCCTCCTCAGCCCCCCCACAACCCCCGGCCCTACAGCCCTCCCACCTCAGGGCTCTCCCTTGGGCACCCATTTCCTTCAGCTACTTACTGCTCCCCAGGAACCTGACCCATTAGCTGCTTGCGCACCAGGAGTAGCTTGCCTGGGAACTGGGGTACCCTCTGAATTCTCTGCATCAAGTCCCCAATCACCTAGATGGGAACAGGAGAGGACTCAGCTAAGACAAGTGACTCCACACAGGGTCCCTAGGCCACCAGCCCATATGCCTGTGATTTTCCCTGGTGTTGGCAGGGGTGCCCACTCCTGCAGTGCCCAACCATGCCAGCTTGTACTCCTCCCGCCCTGCCCCTCCCCATTCCCGGCGCACCCCCTCGGGCCCAGGTGTCCTCACCCTGACCAGCACAGAGAACAGGCTCCTGCAGCCAGGGGCCAGGCTGATGTAGGGATCCAGGAGGTACTCGTGGATGTGCGGGTGGGGGAAGAGGGCTAGCCGGGACAGGACTGAGGTCACTTGCAGGTTCAGGCTGTATGGCTGTAGGGAATACAGTGGACAAGCCAAGGGTTGGCAGGGATGGTGAGCATTTTTGCACTCCCCCAGCAAGGCGCCTGGCCAGTGTGAACGTGTGCGGGGGTGGGAGACTCACGTGATGTGTGTGTGTCATGGATTCCCTGAGGCTGAAGGCCAGAACATGTTAAGGCGTGTGGAACAGAAACGAGACGGGGCTTCCCAACTAGGAAAGGTAGGGGGTGGGGGCTGATGTGGAGCTAGGGGACTGAAGACGACCGGCCCTGCCATGTTCAGGCCCTGCTGTCCCAAAGGTCCCCAGAGGCATCAGCCTGGCGTTCTCCTGAGACCCTGTCCTTGTTCCTTGTTACTTGGCTCCCCCCCCCATCCCCCTTGGCTACCTGCTCCAAAATCCGGGACATGCGATCAAACAGCATTTGGAGGAAGTGACCTTCAAAGAAAGGCCGTTCAGGCTCGTGAAGGTCCAGGGGTGTGGGAGCCGGTGGCCAGCCCCAGGGGGCAACTCGGGAGTTACATTCCTGGAACTGGAGACAGAATGGGGGGAGTGAGGAGGCAGCCGGGGGTCCAAGGCACCTGCAAACAGTGAACCCCACAGGGAGGCTGGCTCGGGGTTCTTGGTGAGGGCTGGGGCACCTGGGCCACAGACCTGTGGGGACAGCTTAGCAGATCCACCCTGGGCTCTGGTGGACTGAGGACAGGTGGTGGCAGAGGTGTCAACACTCACCAGCCCGTAAGCATCGTGGACGTATGTGTCATATCCCGTCTCCTCCAGGAAAGCGGAGGTCTTGGCTTCCTCAGGAACCAGGCAGAGGAAACTGTGGGACAGGAGTTGAGGAGTGGTGGGCCATCTGGGTTACCCTGCATGCCCCTGCTCCGTCTCCAGCCCTGGGAACAAGTTCCCTCTCGGGGTGCACTGGGCAGGGCTGTAGCCAAAGACAGGCAGAGCTCAGGAGGCTCAGACTTCCTGTGTTGCGCCTACCTGTTGACAATCTCTGTCACCGCGGTTTTGCCATCTGAGTTGGTGGCAGGGGCAGGGGGAGGCTTTGCAGAGGCTTGAAAGCCGGAGCCAAGGAAGCCGTCAGTGAAGTAGGGGTCTTCCTCCAAGTCTCTGCGACAGGCAGACAAGTGCAGCACCAGTGCACAGAGTGGGGGGCTGGGGGCTAGGATGGGTGCTGATCCGCTGGGGCCACCCAGAGATGCTGGGTTTTACTTACAGGGTATCCTCGTAACTCTCAGGCTCAGGGCAGCCCCGGGCCACGTAGGGGCGGCCCTCAAGATGGCATAGGACAAGACTGCGGATGATCTGCTCTTGGGGCTTCTGAAGCAGCTCCTCAAACAGCCGCAGTGTGGTGATGCTGATCTGGGGCAAGAAGTGGTCAGCAGGATACCCCTTTCTCCACCCCTGTTTTCAGGAGTACCTGGAAATTGCTCACCCAGATAAAAGTTTCCCTAGAACATAGTCATCTTCCCAGTCAGGACTAAGGAGACAGGTTCTGGGGGCTAGTGGGTGGGTGCTGGCATGAGAACCCAGAAGTCTGGCAGGTCCTGGTTCCTTACTGACTGACGTGTGATATTAGGCAAGCCAGCTGGTGTCTCCGTGACTCCGTTTCCATGACTGCACGGTAGAATATGGACCTCACTGACCACAGAGAATGGCTGGCGCCTCAAACAAGTCAAAAGAATACAGTAGCTCTCCCTTTTGGCTGGGGGCTGTGCTCCAAGACCCCCACTAGCTGCCTGGAACTGGAAAAAGAACTGAGCTCTATGTACTCAGTCCTTCCCACACCACACTCACTTAGGAGAAAGCTAACTTGTAAACACGGCACAGGAAGAAATTAATCCCAATCCTGAGAATAAGATAGGACAATGCAAATACACTATAATGAAAGTTCTGTGAATGTGGCCACTCTCTCTGACAATGCCTATGGTCTAGGGTATTTTGGGACTTCAGGTGACTCAGATCAAACTGAAGCTGCTGTATCAAAAGGGTTTGCAGTGCAGAAAAGTGCCCCCCCCCCAGCATGTGATCATGCTGCCCACCAGTCAGACCACTATTCTATGTTTGGGGGGAGGAGGGTAGGAGGGGGCTGGGAGGGGAGAGGGTATATTTCAGTGCCTCAGAGACAGAACTGCCTGGAAAGCTAATGAAAACAGGGAAAGGTTCAGAGAATCCCTTTCAGGGCATGGAGGCACCTCACCTCATCAGAGAGGTGGTCGCAGTGTCTGATGAGGTGGGCGCACAGAGAGTGGGGGCTGTCCCCAGGGGCCAAAGGCAGCTGGTCATCGCCCAGGAGGAAGGTCACAGCCTCCCGCAGTAGTGCAGGGGAGCGGAGCTGGCGCAACAGGGCTGAGAGCAGGGCGGTGGAGGTCAGGATGCTCTGCTCTGACCTACGAGGAGAGAGCACTGAGCCAGCCCCCCAGCTGGGGAAGAGGGGTTCAGGGAAGGAGCTGGGAGGGAAGGAGCATGGGGCACAGAGACTTTCCTGAGGTCCATCTTGAGCCACTTATTTCCTTCCTCCCCATCCTTATTGAGGTCCAGAGTCCAAGGATGTGAGGGCCTGTGAGTCTAAGAGGCTCTGAGCCATGGGAGGGGGGGGGGGGCGGGCGGGGGCAGGGGTGGGGCGCCGGGCAAACAGTAACTGATGGAGCCCACAGACTCATGGGCTCTGGCTGAGGAGCTCCTGGCCTGGGACAGGAAGGGGCTTGGTGGGTGGTCCCCCAGGCCACACCCAAAGAACTGAATACACACTTACACATGTAGTAGCTGGGGCTGGAGAATCTCCACAAATAACTTCTCCATCACAGCCTTTGCCAGAGCATCTGCAACCACCTAGGCCCAGAAAGCAGGTCTTAGACTTGGTTTACCTTCCCCAGCAGTTTCTGTGTCCCTGCATAATGCCTAACACTGCAGGCAGAGGGCCTAGATAGACCAGGCACTTCCCAGCCCGAGTGACCCACCAGCCTGTGGAATGGAGACAGCAGAGGGAGTGGTGGGAGACTGAGGCACCCACCCCTGCTCACCGTGTGTGCCTCCGAGATCAGGTGGTCGCAGTAATCAAACCAGCCTAGGAAGGCAGCCAAGGCCTCCTTGCCAGGGAAGGACGCCTCATCAGATGGGGCGCTGGGTAGCCTGCAGGGAGAGCAAGGAAGCCTGCCTCAGGCATGTTCTTGGAGTGGTGTCCTTTCTTCCTCTGCCCTGGATCTCTGTTCTACTGAGGATTCTGTGGGAACACACAGCAAAGATGCTGCTCCCTAGAGGGTGAGAAGGTCCCTGGGGATAGGTTGTAGCCTAAGGAAGGAGGTCCACCTCCCCTGGAAAACAAGAAACCAGCTCCCAGAATAGTCACAGAGGCTCCAGCCCAGCCTTCCCTGGCCAAGCACCTACCTCCAGCTGATACCCTCTAATGCGGCAATGTCTGCAGGGTCCAGGAAGGCAGGCATGGACTGGTACAGCTGGCAAAGGTACCCAACGATCGCGGGGCAGCAAGGGCTGTTCTGCACCAGGTAGGTGGCCGCTGGCTGGGAAGCCACACTCACCAGAAGCAGCAGGTTCTCCTGGGCCTTCAGGGCCACCCGACCTTTCTAGGGGATGGGAGTGCAACTTCAGGGACCTGCACCTTGGACCCCATGTCCCCTCCAGGCAACCTGTGATCTCCACGCCAGCCCACTTGGTCTTGGCAGGTGTCAGCACCTTGCTCTTGCACAACCCAATCAGGGAGACGATCAGGTTGCTCTCCCCCATCCCTCCGTCTGGCTCTTCGGTCTCTGCAGGCAGCTGGGTGGTCAAGGCCCAGGTCCCACAGGAAGCCCCGTCAGGAGCCTGGCCGTGGGGATGGTCCTTGTCCTGGGTGCTGGCTGCCTCTCTGGATGGGACACTGGGTTCTCTGGGCGCCTTCTTCCTCCCGACCATCTTTTTACCCTGCAAAAGAGGTCAGGAGACAGGTGGTGGTGATCATTCCCTATCTGAGAGTGCCCCATGTCCCCCTTGAGAAGGCAGATGTGCTGGCTGTCAGGGCCTTAGTCTGGGGCTGATGGAGTAGATGCCCTTGGGTGCCCCTGCTCCCAGCTCCCATCTCCCTGCAGAAGCACTCACCTCCAGGATGTAGGTGAGCAGGGCTGGGTCCTGCTGGATTTTGGAGCAGAGGACGGTGGTAAATTGTACCTCCTCCTTTTCTGTGAGGGATCCAGGTACTGCCCCACCAAGTCGGAGAAGTTTCTGGAAGGGGAGCAGGATAGCAGCAAAGAATGGGGTGGTAGGGAAGAGAGGGGCCTCACCCGACAGCCTTGGGCCTCTAGGCACCTACCTGCACAGGCCTGTGGACATGGAGGTAATGCAGGAGCGGGTGCTGTACTTGGGCCAGCACTTTGCTGAAGAACTGGAACACCTGCTGCCGCATGCCTGGGGGGTACTGAGGGGCAGAGGGGGCTGTTGGGAGGAGAAGCAGGTCCCCCACCCGGGCCTCTCCTCCCCGGAGAGCCAGGGTAGGTGCACCTCCTCCTTGAACACCACTCAGAGGGCACCTTCATCAACCTCCTTCCCTCAGCACTTTACTGAAACTGGCCTCCCTTGTGCTGCCAGTGCCCTTCCCTGCTTTATTTCTTCACCATAACCTTGTCATCATTGGACACACGATACGTGGGCTCCTTTGACTACCCGCCTCTCCCCAGCTGAATTTCTCTTTTCATTGCCACAGTATTCCCGGCGGCCTAGAACATGGCACCACCAGAGCAAATGACTGAGGGCCAGCGCCTTGGAGGGGGGGGGGTGGTCTGAGTGACAGAGCAGGGCGTGCCCATGCTGTGAGTACCCCTGTCCCTCAGTGTCGGGCCCAGGAGGAACACAGGGACCAGGGTCTGGAACCCAGAGGTCCAGGGCCAGACTCCTGGGTGCTCGAGCATTGCCCACCTCGGCCTTGCCCAGTGTGCAGAGAGTCTCCAGGATCTTGTGCTGCAGCAGGTACTCCAGACAGGGCCCGGCCTCGCTGGCAGCTGCCTGCTGCCTCTCCTCATACACCAGGATGTCCAGCATCTGCTTGAGCCGCCAGGGAATATCTGTTTTCTTGGCCGGGGTGTTTTCATCTGATTGAGAGAAAGGAAGGGTAAATGGGGGGGCAGAGGGGCACTCTGGTTGGTGGAATCAAGCCAGGGAGCCCTGGGGTGGGGGGAGATCAAGGGCAACCTGGAGGGAGGTCAGGTGAACAATTTGCTCCAAACAAAGACCAGAGGACATGGAAGTTTACAGAGGATGCCTCTACCTGTAAAAAGATAGAAGGCCTTCTGGACGAGGCCCAGGAGTCAACCCTCTGACAGACAGGAGCAAGCCCCAGCACTGTGTCAGAGGGACGCAGCCTCATCTTCGCTCCAGTCCCCGGACCCCAGAGGAGGACACGTGCTGGATTGCTTGTCAGCTCTGGGCCTGAGGGAGAAGCCATGGGCTCAGGGGTCTCAGTCATAGAATTCAGAGGCTATTTTCTGCAACTTCTTCTGTTATGTACCTTCAGGAAAGGCAATGCTCTAATTTTTGCAAAGCAGGTTAAAAAAATTTTTTTTGTGGAAGAACCTGGATGCTGACTCAAACCCGTATCACCATGCCAGCTGGGGTCCTGATGAGAGGCTGGTCTGTGGGCTTTCCAAGAGTCTCAGCGGGTAGTGTTTTTATGAAGCAAGTTCGGATGCTGTGGTACTGGCCTTGGAGCACCCCCTAGCTTTTCTGTAAAGCATAGACTCCAGAGCAAAGCCGTCCTGCCTCACCTTCTCTAGCACTGCTGGCCTAGGGAACATTCTGGGGATAATGGACTAGGCCAAGGGGATGCCCCAGGTGGACCTGACGCAGTTCTGGATCAACTCCTACACTTCTGGTGACTGACAGCGTCAATCTGGTGTAAAGACATCGTTACACTTGAAAGGCACAAACTTCTAGTTAGAACTTGAATACCTGTCTCATCCCCAGGACATTCAGCTGGGGAGAGGCGGGTCCTCGAAGTCCTAGGGATGTAGGGCACAGTACGGTGTCCACGGTTAACAATACTGGATTGCACCAAGACTAAAGGTGCTCCAAAAGCAGTACAGGAATGACAAACAGCACGTTCTACCAAGTCCCGGGAAATTGCACCCTCACCAAGGATGAGGAAATGGATCAAGGAAAAAAAAAAAAAAAGACTAAAGGGTTAAACATGGACAAACAACAAAAAGAAAGGAGGCAAAGTGACCAGGGGAGATGTGGTGGGGGGGGGGGTATTGCCATGGGGATTAGCAATTACACAATCATATATTGTAAAATATGCAAAAATTTAAAAAATTATTAAATAAATAAAATAAAACGGGAAATCAAAAACAAAAACAAAAAACAATACAGGATTGCAGATTTGAAAATTGCTAAGAGAGTCACTTTTATAAGTTCTCATCACAAGTAAAAAAATGTGACCATGAATGGGGGAGGGTGGGACTAGACTTACCATGCGGATTATTTCCCAATACACACATAAATGGAATCAATATGTGCATGCTGAACCTAGCATAATGCTAAATATCAATGACAGCTCAAAAAGAAAAGCAAGCTCTTAGGTTTAACACAGTCATTTTCAGCTGGGGGTGATTTTGGCCCCTGGGGACATCTGGCACATCCTGAACAAACATTTATGGTTGCTGTAATAGGGAAAAGGTGGACCGGCATTTTGTGGGCAGAGTTCATGAAACACATTACAGCCTATCAGGCAACGAGCGTCCACCAAGGACTGATCAGTCTAAATGTCAATAGTGACGGACAGACCCGTCTGCTCGACATGAACAGGGTCCCCCTGTGCTCACAGGTTGCTTTTCAGTTTCTTGGGATGTGATGGCTCAGGAAGGAAAGGTGTAGGCCGGAATCACACCCCCACCTGAATTCTAGGAGATGGAGAGCTGGGGGTGCAGGGTAGGGTTACCTGGCAACCAGTGTGCACCCACCCATACCAGCAATGTGACTCCAAAGCAGCCATCAGAATTCCCCTCAGTCAGATCCTGTGGGACCCAAGCCTTTGCCAGCCGAGGGAGGAGAACCAGGCACACTATGTGCTTTGCTTTTTCTTTGCTACTTGATTTATATAAGGGAAATGAATTTGCCCAGGAAAACGAAATTTGCTTCTTTTCTTTTCCTTAATCAGTAAGCCCTGAGTCTTAGAGGACCACAGGTCTGGAGGTCCTGCCCAGCTGTAAGTCGGGGGCAAGTGGTACTCAACCTCTGCCTTGCAAAGTCAGGCCAGTGGGGTTCCCCAATCTCTCCTAAAAGGTCAGAATGGGACCACCCCCCACTCAGAACTCCTGGGCAGTACACATCACCTTCTCTGGGACACCTGCATCTCTGAGCCACAGGGCACCCCCACCTGTCGCTCCCTTCTCTTCTCCAAGGGCCCAGGAGCCCCGGCGCACCTGTGCTTTCGATGTAGTAATGCGTGATGCCCTTCCAGTGCTCCACGAAGGCCTCCAGCAGGTCGACGCTGGGCTCCCGCTGCAGGAAGAGTAGAGACAAGCTAGGCAGCAGCACAAGCAGCCCAGGGGCCCCAGACACCCCAGCGGCCCCAAGTGTAGGGCCTGTGCCAAGCCCTGGAGCAGGTGCTCTGACCAGGGTTCTCAAAAGTAACTGTAACGTGTTTTCTCCAAGATGTATTCTCACTGTTGCTGCAGTGTGCCAGCCCTCTCCTGGCACTTGTCATCAGACTCTCCTCCCTCCTGATCCTGCTGTGTGGAGAGTGTTGGTCGGGAAAATAGAAGCTGCTAAGTTCAGTATAACACAGTTATGCTGTAATAGAGGGGCAAAGAAGAAAACAGGAAAGCACCCCAAAAACAAAATCAAAATAATACAGATCAAAAACATGGCAAAGACAATGCTCAATCTGGAAGGCTGTGAAAATCTGTGTTCAAGGCCATGACAGCTGAGCTGGCCACAGGAGTACGGTGAGCAGCATATTAAGAGTGGGTCTTACGGGCCGGGCACGGTGGTTTGTGCTTGTAAGCTTCAGCCTATGAAGCGGCCGGGGCTAGGGATCGCAGTTCGAGTCCCGCCTGGGGCCTGTAGCGAGACTTAGTTCCAAACAATAGCTGGGCGTAGTGGCGTGGGCCTGTAATCCCGGCTACCTGGGAAGCTGAGGCTGGGGATTGCTTGAGTCTGTGGTAACCTGGGCAACGAGAGCCTGCGGTTCCACGGGCAAAAAAATAGCAAGACTTAGTCTCAAAAAAAAAAAAAAAAAAAGAGTGGGTCTTACTTATGATCTTGTGCAAGGCAACAGGACTTTTCCTGAACTAGCTCTGGCCTAGCCACACTTTCTTGCTCCTTCTAAGAGAACTGATTCTGCTCTCAGCAAACCCCCTCCCCCCAGAAATGCTCCCTCCACCCCCATGCCCCAGCTGGCGCTGGTCCTGAACTGATAGCAACCACTTGCCCTGTGAAATCTCCAAAAAAGGACATTTTCTCTCTCTCCCTACAAAGTAAATGTCTGCAGTAGGAAAACACACAAATTGTCCCTGCCCTCTTGGCCTTTGCTCAGTCACGCTGAGGTCTGAGTGGCCCTTTCCACTTCAAGATCTCCACAGTCCCCAGCCGGGTCCTGCCAAAGCCGCCAGCTCCCCAGAGCCCTCTCCAGGTTCCTGGGTGCATCGCTCACTCACCTTAGGCTTTACTCTCACTAACTGCTGAATTGAGGACTTGGAACTAAGGACTCGACTAACTCATTCAGAAGCATCATTTCAGTACCTGCTCCATGTGAGACACCACATTAGATGCTACAGGCAATGCAAGGGTGTTTCAAACCCAGCCCTCACAAAACACACCACAGGGGAGAAAACGTAAAACTGTGCTGAGCAGCTCATTCTAGGAAGCAGTGTGAGAATACAGCAGAGCCACCTGTGGAGAGGAGAGATCCCTTCCAGCAGAGCTGGACCAGGTAAGGCTTCACTGAGATCACACAAGAAGTGATGCTAGAAGAATGGGGCAGGTCAACATTAGGAGAGAAAGGAGAAATGTTTTCCTGCAGAAGGCAATCCACAAAGTATGTCTGGAGGCAGAACGGGCTTATGAGAGTGTGGGACTCACGTGCCATCAAAAAGTCAGGTCATCTGTCTATTTTGCAGCAAGTGGGAAGCAGGTCATGGACATCAGGGCAGGGTTTTAGGAAGAGCCACCTGGCCACAGTGACAGGAGGCAAAGGCAGGAAGAATGCTTACCAGCCCATTGCCACTTGGGGAGAAATGCTGGCATGGGATGAGGCCCTGGACCATCCCTTCCCCAGCCCTGGTGGCTCTGATCACCTTGCCTTCTTTGAAAGTGAGTGTGGGGGCCACAACCCTACTGGAGTTGTTCCCAACACCCCATGCATTGGGACTGACTGTACCTCATCCTGTCTGTATGACGCCATGATAGCTGGGGTGGTAGGCACATTTCCACTAGACAGTGGGCACCCCAAGGGCCAAGCTATGCATTCTGTGTCCCTGCCCTCTCCCCACCCCCCATGCAGGCCTGGTCACCAATCTCAGCAAACTCCTTACACCACTTACACTTCTTTGCCTCTAGGAGAGCCTCTCACCCTTGACCAGCACTACGTTATCTCAGTGTTACGAGATCCAGCCTCAAAACCCATTTTCAATTTTCAGTCTCTTAAGACTTTAACTAGGCCGGGCACCGTGGCGTGTGCCAGTAAGTGAGAGCTTATGGAGTTGCGGCAGGATCTGGGGATAGCGGTTCGAGTCCCACCCGGGGCAACATAGCAAGACCTAGTCCCAAAAAAATTGCTGGGTGTGGTGGTGTGTGCCTGTAATCCTAGCTACCTAGGAAGCCTGGGCTGAGTATTGCTTGAGTTCATGGGGCAACGTGAACCTGTGGTTCCATGGACAAAAATCGCGAGACATAGTCTCAAGAAAAAAAAAAACACAAAGCTTCCATCTAGGCTTAAACCAAAAAAGAAGAGTCCAGTAAGAACAGGAATACCAGAAAGAATGCATGACAGCTACAACAGCTTTAGAGAAGAGCAATCTTTACCGGAAGCACTTATTAGCTGCTGTAACTGCAGACCAAAGAAACTGGACCAGGTGATCTCTTTTTAAAGGTGTATTTAAGAAGCTTGGGGGTTGCTTTTCTACTCTGTCAGAAGAGGGCAGGAAGGAACACTTTTCCTCTTTAACAGAAGGCAAGCAACTGGCCAGGGTCTTAACCTGGTGACCCAGCTTGGGGAAAGACCTATCCTAAGATGTGAGGGTGCAGCGGAAAAGCGGGGCTCCTCTCTCTCCAAACATACAAGCAAGAGCAGTCTAATTTTTAGGCCATTGTCTGTGTTTTATATGGAGGGGCCTAAGACCAGCTGCCTGGAAATGAATCCCTTGACCAGTATCTCCTCTCCACTGACGGAGAGAGACCCACACTAGAAATTTACTCCTCAGGGCTGGCTGAGCTGCGTGTCCCACCTGCCCCAAACCCCCTTGGGTAGGAAGTTTTCCGAGACAGGTATATTTTGTAGTTTTGGGGTCACTTGCTGAGATGACAGCCATTTTGACAGGAGACAGGGAGGGAGGAAAGAAGGAAAGATCATTTTGGAAGCTCCCGGAGGTGAGCCCCAGGCCCTGCATACCTGGGAAGGGCAGGGTTGGGGCAGGTGAAGAGAGGTGGAGGGTGAAAAGACTGTTCACTTTCTTCACAATTGCTTAAGGCTGAGACTGTTCTCATTCAGAGGAAGTTCTGATTTGGGGGTGTGTGTTGGGGCAATAGGGGGAACCCAAATTGTTTCTCCTAAGAACACTGATACACTAAACTGATGAATTAGGAGGAGGCTTTACACTGTGAGGCTAAAGAATTGTTCACGTTACAGCAGTTCCGGCAGGATTACAGCAGAGGAGGGCATGGATACCCTACCTAGAGAGTCCGTTCATCTGGGAAATGAAGAGACTCCTAGGCCGCCTCTTACCGGCCTTCAGCTTCCCCTGAAGATGGTAAAATCACTAACTGCCAGGGCTGAAAAATCCGTCTACTTCCCCTGACCAAAGGGGCCCCATGTCCCACCATGGCTGGCTTCTGACTCAAGGTCAGTGGAGCAGGTGTGGAAAGTGCCTTTGTGCCCAGGGAGACCACCCCACCCACTCCAGCTGTCCCTTTGCCCTTCCTGCGCACTTGGCCGGTAGGTTCCAAACTTCACACGGTGGGGGAGAGGGCCTGCAGGGCAGGCCTGACAGGGTCTGGGAGCTGGTCAGGGGCTCCGAACCAGTTCATTAAAAGCAGGTGACCAGGCCGGAGGCGCGCGGGGGGAGGAGGGAGCAAACAGTGGCTGGGGGAGGGGACCTGGGGGAATGTCGGGAAGAAACTATTGGGTGACAGGCGGTCGGCACGGGCAGTCTGGATTTGGGAACCGGCAGTCTGTGGAGGCAGGAGAACCAGGAAGCAATTGAAGGAGAAGGGTCAGGGAACGGGAGCAGGGCTGGGCTGGGAATGCGGCGCGGTCGGGAAAGAAGCCCCGGGCGCTAGCAGCGCCGAGTGGGGGTCGGGGAGCCGCGGCCCGCGTCGGGGGACCCTTCCGACACGGCCCGCCCGACGGCTCCTCCCCCGCCCCGCGCCCGCCCTTCCGGCCTAGACCCGGCGCGCCCCGGCCGGCGCGGCCACCCGGCGGCCCGCCCCAGTTCCCTGGCCTCACCGCCCCCACGGCCTCCTGCAGCAGCGCCCCGAGCCGGCTCAGCATGACGGCGGCTCGGCCCGGCCCGGCCCGGCTCCCGGGCTGCGGCGGCGGTGGCGGCGGCGGCGGCGGCGGCGGCGGCGGAGCTCCGGTCGGAGGAGGCGGCCCCAGGCGCGGCGAGGGAGGCGGGGCCCGGCCCGGCCCGCCCCGGCCGGGCTGGGGGCGCCTGCCCGCGGGTCCGGTGGGAGGGGAGGTGGGGGCGCCGGCTGCGATGGGGCCGCGCCGACTGGTTAGTTCGAGTCCGGCCGGGGTGCCGTGGGGAGCCAGTGGCAGCGAGCCGGGAGGCTTGTTCCTGGAAGAATAAGGTTGGTGGTGTCTGTGCTGCTCTCGACCCCCGCCCCCCCAGCCCCCTCCCCCTCCCCAGTCCACTCGGTAGCCACTGGCCACACTTGGCCGTTGAGTCCTGAAAGGTACTGAATGCAAGACACACCCGGATTCTGAAAATTGAGTACGAAAAAGAAAAAAAAAAAAAAAAAAGTAAAATAGCCCACTAATAATGTTTTACATTGATTACATGCTGAAAGGGTAGTGTCTTATATTGGGGTCAATAAATGAATAAAACGGATGTCCCTTGTTGCTTGTTCCTTGTAAGTGGCTACAGCACCCGTCCAGATGGCCTGCAGCGCAAGTCAGCTAGCCCCTGTTTACCCTTTCTGATGGCACCAAGGCTGGTCTCCCTTGGGGGTGGGTGTGGGGTGGGGGACACACCCTGGAAAATTACTCTCAAGAACTATACAGGCAAAGCCCTCAGCTGGAGCAGGAGTTCTGGGGTGTCCGAAGGAGCCCCAGCCCTCTGGCAGCCACCCCTGCCCTTGGAGTCCCATCCCCACTACCCCCTCTGTCCCACCAGGAAGAGATTACCCCCGGGCATTTCTGTTGACTGCTAACCTGGTGTGAGGAGATGGTGAGGGTTAGGGTTCTGTTAAGGCAAGGGAGTGGTCTGCCTGTCACAGAAGTAGAATCTGTTGGGCAGGGCCTCAGAGCTTTACCTACGGGTCCTGCCTTTTGGACCCTACTCACCACAGTGGACCCAACAGCCTGCCCAGCGCTGGCAGCGGGCCCTGGCATGGGGCTGTGGCCCAGACCAAGTCAGGAGGCCTCCGGGGGCCTGAGTCTGGGGAAGGCCAGGGTTTGGCCAAGACCAGGCTGAGCTGGCATTCGGGTCTCAGTTCTGACGGCTGCTTGGGAAAAATAGATGTTTTCAAACACTTCATCTGCAAACAGGTCCCTGGGTGAACAGTCCTTTGGGAAAGGAGGCTTTTAGACGAAATGTATAAGAACAGGCCCGGCACGGTGGCTCGTGCCTGTAAGCTTCAGCCTATGAAGTGGCCGGGGCTAGGGATTGCGGTTCGAGTCCTGCCTGGGGCCCGTAGCGAGACCTAGTTCCAAAAAAGTAGCTGGATGTGGTGGCACGCACCTGTAATCCCAGCTACCTGGGAAGCTGAGGCTGGGGATTGCTTGAGTCTGTGGTACCCCAGGCAACGAGAGCCTGCGGTTCCACTGGCAAAAATAGCGAGACCTAGTCTCAAAAAAAAGAAAAGAAAGAAATGTGTAAAAACAAAGGAAATAAACAGGCCTGTTTTGTTCACCCAGAAGGAACAGAGCTGGAGATTCCAGTCTAGCCCAACACCATTCCGGACCTACGAGGGTAGGAGGAAGCAGCGGGCGAGATGGATTAAATGGGCTTGCCCCTCAGGACATCCCAGGGAGTTCTAGGATCTAGTGCAAGTGCAGCAGGAAGTAATCACCTTTCATTTGGCTTAACTTTCACAATTTTATTTTAAAAACTCTGAGAAAAATCTGCAGACATACATGCCAAAAGTGTTAGTACCGTTGATAGTTTCAGTTTTGCTTCATTTGGGAGAACTTAGAATAAAACCTCTCCTGTCAGCTTAAACGAAGGGAGGGGCTGTGGCAGGGCAGGCAGTTCTAAGTGAGGCAAGTGACTAAGCCCAGATCACAGACAGGGAACACACACCCATTCACATGTATAACCTGCCACAATTTTGTGCCTGTTCAGTTGTGTGAATCAGGACTTTCTTGAAAACGTGCAATCAAATGCAGTAACAAATTAGATCCTATACTTGATAAAAAGGTAACTGTCATAGAGAACCCGTGATATAAAAAAAAAGTTATTCATCAAATAACTTGTTTTCATTATTGATTTCATAATAATTAACTATAACATTCAGCTTATAAAGATGGCATTCTTACTAATAGTAAGAGCTAACTGGTTAGAGTAGAAGGTTTGGAAACCGTTGGACCGATCACCAAGGCTTTGCAGTTTTCATTTTTGTTTTTGTCTTCATTTTATCTACCTTGAGAGGTTCCAAATTCTTCGGCATTAAAATCCTTTGGTGTCCATTCTTCCCGTCCACAAACATCTGCGGCAAACTGTGGTTAAAGAGGCCTCCAGCTCCCTTAGGTCCCAGGAGCCCCATGGTCTTGGGGCACTGGCCTTACCACTACTTTCTCTGTCACACTGGAACAGGCAAGCCCTCCTCCTGCTGCCTAGTGCCAGGTAGTCAGGGCATACCTTTCCTCTCTGCCTCCTCATGACACCTCCTCTCCTGCCCCTTGAGAGACAACTGTGTACGAGTAGTCCTGGGCTCATTGTCATCGTCACCAAACTCCACCTTCGCTCTCTGTGTGCCGCTATGGGCTCCAGGTGAATGTGTTCTACATTTGCTCATTCATGAAAAGGATTAAATCGATCAGTCCTATGACCTCACAGGTGTTTGCAAAGGAAAGGCCGTATCATAGAACAACACACTTAACTGATTCTTAGCCATTTTGCTCTTATTGCAGCCAAAGGGGCTGGGAACTCCAGTGGCAGGAGACTTGGGTCAGGTAGCCGGTCCAGGGGTTCACCCGAGGGGTTGCCCTCCCACTCACATTGTGGTCTCCTGGTGCACCCATATGATGGTTCTGCTCTAGTCAGGTGAGGAGCCTCTCCCCCACAGCACCCATATCCACAGTCCTGTAGATCTTCTCATAGAATCTCTACCCCACCACCCTCTTCAACAGGTCAGCGCCTGAGAAGGCCTTGCACAGTCAACCAAGGCCAAATGACTGCTACATTTCCTTCTTCATTTTTCCATTCCTTAGCCTTCTCTGCTGTGCCTTTGCAATCAACTCACTGCCCACTCAGTCACTGCTGGCCTTTTCTGTGTCTGAACTACCCAATGACCTGTATCTGAGGTCCTGGAGGTGTAATCATGTTGGTGCTGAGATGCAAAGCTGTTAGGGGGGCGTTGAGGGCTGCTGTGGGACAGCCTCCTCCTAGCTGGCTCTCAGGTCAGGCTTGAGTGAGCTTGTGGCCCCTCCTCTGCCACCATTACAGAGACCCTGAAGGCAAGGAGGCAGATGGGACCCTGCAGGACTAGAGCAGGGCCCAGGCACAGGACTTCTGCAGCCTGGGGGTGGGGAAAGGCAATGCGTGTGCCATCTCTCAACCCCCCCCCAATCTTTTGGACCTCACGTGAACCCTCATTTCATTGGCACCCCTTAGCCTGCCATCACGTGTTTCTCTCACCTGGATCTGGTGGCTCATAAAGGACAAAAAGATTTGGGGACCCAATGCAACCTTTTAATTTCAAGCAGAGTCCCCTCCCCCAGCATTATCACACACACACATGGTGGAAAGGGATGCCAGAGTCTGGGCAGGAACAAAACCCAGGTCGGGCAAAAAAAAAAAAAAAAATATATATATATATATATATATATAATTATATACACATATGTGTTTGTAGAGAAGAAAAGCTGGGAGTGTGATTAAGGTGTGGCAGAGAGTTGGGTAAAGAAAGCAGCTGGGGGGTGCCCCAATAAATTACATTCTTTAGAGAGCGTAGTGGGAGGTGCATGGTGTCGGTAGGACCCGGTAGCCAGGTTGGGATGCCTGGCATCTGGGCCTTTTGATCCCAACCTAGGGCACCTGCAGGCCTAGGTGTGCCTGGGGCCTGAACTGGTGCTAGAAGGTAGGATTCTAGCTGACTCTGCCTGGAGACTGCCAGTGGGCTGGGTTTGGTAGAGGTGACATCTCCACTCTAAGCCAAGGCTTCTGGGAAGCCACAGGGCTGGAGCAAGAGGCTTCAAAGCGTGGGGATTGCAAGAAGAGGACAGGGCACACTGGAGAGCAGGTGCTTCCCTGCAGGAGGCTGAGTTTCCGCTTGCTCAGATGCCCAGGGCAGGGGATACCATCACGGGGAGCGGGGGTGGGGGGAGCCCTCCCTGACTACCCTTCTCCTCCCAGGCTGAGGGTGCAACCCATCCCTTGGTCAGAAACAGGCCTGACCACTAAGTGCTGCACTCTTTTCTCCTTGCTCTTTTTCGGGAGACATCATGTGGGGTGGGGACAGGGAGAGGGCACACACTTCCACTCCTTGTGCTCCAGAGTCCAGCCCAGGCATGCCATGAGGACCAGGGGTGAGCAGGAGCACCAAGGCTCGTCATGGGGGAAGACGTCTGTGTCCCAGCCCCGGCACTGCAGTGCCCTTGGTCCCCTCCACCTGGGGGACACACAACCCCACCCGTACCCCCTTGCCACTCCCCCAAGAGATGATGCTTTGAGGTCCAGCAGCCCCCACTCCAGAGCCCTGAAGCAGCAGGGGTGAGGGCCAGTCATGGGGCGGGTGGGGTGATCAGAAGAGAGAGGCCTTTTTCTTGAGTTCATTCCGCTTCCACAGAGCCAGCTTGCTGAACTCTTCAGGGGACATGGAGAACACCCTTGAGAAGTCTTCGGCCGACAGGTGCCTCTGTGAGGGGGACACAGGGGTCACTGAGGGAACCAGGCATGGCTGGGGCTGAGATGAGCACCTTCAGGGGCATCCAGACAAAGAGGCGCCAGTTTCCCCACCAGTAAACCCCATGGTAGCCCATCACCCCGCATTTTCCTAGCCTACCTCGAGCCTCATCCGATCCACACCTGGAGGCAACTTGGTTCGCCCCTTGTTGGTCACCACCAGCATCTCATAGGGGTAGATCTGGGGAGAGGGGAGAGAGCTGTCTCAAGCTCATAGAGGCCCCAGTCTACACAGTCTAGGTCCTAGGCCCCCATGTCAGCTTTCAGGGGCCACTGGGGCTCATGCCAGTTTGCCATCCATCTTCCCCAACTTGCCTGCTGCCCCTCCCAACCTCAACTGCAGGAGGCCCCCTTAGCGCATTCACTTCTCTGGCTTCTCCCCAAGCTGGCCCACCCCCAAGGTAGATGGTATGTCCCCTGCCCACCGCCCCTGGCTCTGCCCCTGCCCCTCACCTTCTGCTCCAGCACACAGGGAAGGGAGTTCCCCCGATCCATCCTCCCCCTCTGGCCCTCTCCGTTCTGGGGAGACCAAAGCCGAAGTGAGCCAGAGTGGGGCAGGGAGACCTCCCCAGACTTACCCTGGGCTTCTTGCTTCTCACCAGGCAACTCTGTGGCCCCCCCTCCCCCCTCCCCTGCCACTGCCCATTGCCAGTCCTCTTGTGCTCCGTGTTCCCCTCCGGTTGACACTCACCTGCAGGCCTGTGGGAGAGAAGCATCGTTACTCAGAGACAGCTGCTTCAGCAGCCTCCAACCTAATAGCTCAGCCTCCCAGACTCCAGCCAGAGACCTGGACCCATGGCACAGAAGCAACTGCGCCTCTCTTAGCCTGCCTCGAACCAGATCACCCCACTTCTCACCTGGGCTTCCAGTCTCACTCCCCGATGATGGGCTGAAGTCTGTGGACTGAAGCTAGAAAGGACAGGGTGGGATGGATCAGAGGAGCTGGAGTAACCTGGCTGTGCCCCTTCACTCCAGGATACCAGGAGCTCAGTGTCCCACATGTACACGTGACCCCATGGCTATGATCTGCAGTCTGGACCTTACCCGGCTCAGGGTGGTCCTGCCGTAGGCCGGGAGAGAAGATGACTTGGATGTCCCTGCGTGCAAGGCTGGAAGAGAGCAAAAGGCCTTGGTTCAGTCCCTTTGGCCTGACAGACATTTGTAAGAGGACTCCTCGCTGCCCACTGCCAGGGTGGGACTGGGGAACTGGCTTCCAGCCCCATCTCCTACAGTCAGTGACTGGTGCTGGTGGCTCTGGACCATCTCTCACACTTTACAGCAAACACACATCTGGGTCAAATGGCTGAGTGTTCAAACTCACAGCCAAATGGACTACAAAATACATCTAAAATTCAGTCGGAATTGGATTATTACAACTTTATACTCTTTATTATAATTGCTGGTATTCAAATGTCAAGCTTTTTGATGTTGTAACACAGAAACAATTTCTCAGCGCCTTAAGCTGTTCAGTTGTACCACCTCACCCTGGCATGATCAGCTGTCACTCTTGACTTGCACATTTCCTGATCTCTCCAGGCCTTCAAACACTGCAGATTATAATCAAGAGAATTTGTTCTCAACAGTGGTTTTTTCCTCAGGTTCCTGCAGAAAGTTTTACATGACCTAAGTTTCTCAGTGTGCGCTGATCTGAAATCTATCTCATCTCCAGTTACCAGAAATGGCTGTTTTCTATACAGACTGGGTCAGGACTGGAAGTTGTTGGCAAGTTTGATAAGTGAGACAGAATATGCTTTGGGTTGTTTTTTTTCCTTCTTTTTAGAGACTAGGTCTCGCTATGTTGCCTGGGATAATTCTGAACCTGCGAACTCAAGTGATCCCTAGCCTCAGCCTCCCAGGAGCTGGGATTATATGTGTGCGCCACCATACCCATCTATTTTTTTTGAGACTAGGTCCTACTATGTTGCCCAGAGTAGTCTCGAACCCACAGGCTCAACTGATTTCTAGCTTCCGCCTCCCAAGTAGCTGGAATTACAGATACTCTTCCTGGCTCTTTTGGGTTTTTTAAAATAAATTTATTTAAAAATCATTAATCAATGAATCATCTCACTTTTGTAGTGAGTGTATATATCCCTACTGCAACTGACAGAATTTCAACCTACAAGCACCCAAAAAGATTTTCACTCCAAATTACTTCTCAAATGCTTATTTATGTTTGAAAGGGAGCGTTTCCATGTTTGCATTGAGTCAGAATGACAGGCCTGTTCATAATTCGGAAAACGCTGACTAGCTGCCACAGCAACACACTTAATCCTCTAATGGTTGCTCATAGCAGCTCAGGCCTGTCAGATATGACAGCGAGGCAGACATTTGGCTGCTCAACTTTATTTTATTATTATTATTTTGAGAGTAGGTCTCCCTTTGTTGCCAGGGGAACCACAGGCTCATGTCTGGGGTACCATGGACTCAAGCGATCCTCAGCCTCAGCCTCCCAAGTAGTTAGGATTAAGGCATGTGCCACCATGCCTAGCTATTTTTTGAGACTAGGTCTCACTATGTTGCCCTGAGCGGTCTCGAACCTGCAGACTCAAAGGATTCCTAGACTCAGCCTTGCTTCTCTAGGCTGCGATTAAAGGCACACGCCACTGTGCCTGGTGACTGCTCAACTTTAAAGAAACAAAATGGAAGCTAGAGTGTGAGTTTGAATAGCAAATGCTGATGGAAACTGGAGGCTACTCTAACCCTCCATGAATCCAGCTGCCTTCCCCTCTGGTCTGCACTGCTCACAGAAAGGCCTGTGAGAGCTGCCCCCATTATGCTGACGTAGC
The DNA here is from genome assembly GCA_004024945.1 of Uropsilus gracilis. Taxonomy (NCBI): domain Eukaryota; kingdom Metazoa; phylum Chordata; class Mammalia; order Eulipotyphla; family Talpidae; genus Uropsilus; species Uropsilus gracilis. Next base: position 30,394 of record PVHY01015213.1, read on the forward strand.
CTCTTGGCAGCTTTGGAGGAACCCATGAATGTCCCAGACAGTTTCCTGACTCCCCCACCCCACCCTACATCAGGCAATCCCCTCAAATGGCCACCCCTGGATTTTTTCACCCACATTCCTTCCTCCTGACTTGTCAAACTAGGAGACCCCATACTGAGAATACATCTGCCTTCTTTGTGGTATTCCCTCCATCTCCTTGTCTCCTTCCCTAACACCTTCGTGGCAATCTCAGGGAACCCCCAGTGTCAAGATTCCCCATGCTCCCCACCCCCAACTTTTGACCTGGGGTTAACTTCTTTCACTAGCACTCAGCAGCTCAACCTGGTGGCTTAGCACCTTCCCTACAGAACTGTCTCTGGATCTGTCCAGGTACTTTCCCGGCCTACAGCCTACAGGCAGCAGGGTCAGAGCCCACACAACAGCATACATTAGCATACTGCAGATGGCAGCATCAGAAGTCTGTGTCAGCTCCCTTTTGCTCTAGAAACTATTCTAAAGCTTTACCAAACCTCACCCTCTATGCTCAGCAAACTCAGTTTCCCAGGTCTTCGTTCCTACTCCTCAGAGAAAGAGGCCTCTCACATCCAGGCTCCCACACCCCCAGGCCAGCCTCCCCCCCAGCAGTCCCCACTGCATCTGAGTGCTCCCCAGGCCATAGCCTCTGGCGCCCTCTCCTCCCAGCTCTTCTCTCTGGAGGATCTCATTTTCTCATGGTCTCACTAATACAAACTTGTTGGAGATCCCACCTGACTCCACTGGTCCTTGAGCTTCCCACTCAGAATCAGCTCCCACTTCCACGCCCACATAGGGGACTTCAAATCCCAGTCACCCAAATCAGCCTCTTTATCTTTCCTCAAACCCGCATCTTTCATGATCTCAGTTCTAGATTCGTCATCACCTGGCGCCAGGACAAAACCCAACTCATCTATCCTGAACCTCCCACATCCAAAACAACCACAGAGTACAGTCCTTCTGCCTCCTACTCATTCCTCGGGCCCTTCCCCCTCTCTGGACAGGGTGTATTTTTAGCCCAAACCCAGACTATGGGAAGCACATCAGGCTCTCTCCCAGGATGGCCAGCAACCTGGCCCCTTACCTCATCCACATGTCTTTTGTGAGGTTCCTCTCCTCAGGAAGTATAACTCCTTGCAACCCCACCTCCTATCAGCCCCCCCACCTGCCACCCTGAGTCTGAGCTGCACGCTGAGCTGCCCTGGCCAGGAGCCTGCACTAGAGTGGCACCTTGAGGCTCTGGGTTAGGCTCTTAGGGGTCCTGGAGCTTGCAGCCCGGGGGGGATCTGCTTCCCTTCTCCTTTCCAGTCACCGTGTTTTAAGAAAGCCTAGATTCTTAGATAGGATGGTGAGTGGTGCTTCTGAAGTCCTACCCCCACCTTCCAGCGCACACTGGGCTCCCACACCTGGCTCCTGGAGACCGCGCCTTTCTCCCACATTCACCTTTCCTTTCTTCAAGATGCATCTCACCCCCCCAACCCCTGAAAGTAACATTCTCATCTCATTACAACTTGCTGTGCAGCCCACTGCCCAAAAACCCCAGGTTAAACCCCAGACACTTTCCCCCCAGAAGCCACAAGGCAGGACTATAGCCTTTCAGTCTGTATTTTCAGCACCTAACAGATGGAAGACACTCAATAAATAAAGATTTTACCTGAGCTCAACTGGTTCTCAAGCTTCCCATTCAGTCAAGCTCAGCTCCCACCTCCACGAAATCTGCTACTTCACTTTCGTCAGTGCTCCACCCGAGGTCATGCCTGCACCCCAGTCTCTTACACCCCCAGCACTGAGGCACCGGGCAGATGGCAGACGCATGCAACAGACTCGCGATGCCAGCCTCTGGGCCTGGCTAGTAACTCCAAACCCCTCCATGGCACTCACAGGTGTGAAAGGGGGTCCGGTCTGGCAGGGAGCGGGTTTTTCTCCGGATAGGCAATGACTTCTCCATCTCTTCCTTCAAGATCATCTTTCCCAAGTTGGAAGTAACCTGGGGAGGGAGAAAGGAAGATGGAGTCAAGACTTAGAAACTCACCTCTCATCCCCCAAAGGTTCAGCACTGAGCAGACGGCAGGTGAGTCTAGAGACTGATTTCCCGAGGGCAGTCACAGAATATGGGGTGCATGGAGTTGTGTTGTGATCTGAGTCTTGCCAAGAGGGGTTGGGCCAACTCAAGAGCAAGGCGTTGGGGCTGCTCCATGCAGCCGTACTCCATTCAGGTCCCCAGCCCTGAGCACAAACCCAAGTTGCGTCAGTGTCCTTCCAGAGCCCAGCAGCACCCCTTTCCTCCTGGGGGCCAGCAGCCTGCTCTCTCCATCCCCCTGCTCCCAGCCACTTCTCAGTCTGCTCCAGGCTGCCACCACAGGGACACTTGTAGGGTAGCATGAAGTCCAGGTGTCCCTTCTAAAGTGGCACCTGAAATTCTGGGGAGGCAGGGGGCTTCCTCACCTGTCTGACAACCATGCTTTTTGGACACAAGCCCATTTAGAATAGAAAAACTATGGAACCAGAATACGTGTCCCCGGACAAGACAGGGAGGGTGGCTGGAGGGCAGTGAGTGCTACCTTACTGAGTTCCTCTCTCTGACGCTCCCGGAGAGCCTTCATCTCATCTCCGGAGTCATCATCTTCCTCCTCCTCTTCTTCCTCTGCCCCCCTCCGAGACGCCTTCCGCTTCCTCCATTCTGTCTCTGAGAAACACAGGCAAAAGCAGACCCACTAGTCAATCAACCATGGCTCAGCAGGTATTTATCAGCTGCTCCACACCTTAAAGAGAACATTACTGTCATTAAAAATAAATAAAATAACAGTAACAGTTCCTGGCCTTGCAGGGAAGCAGGCACACAACTTAAAAAAGATCTTGTCTTATTTTGCTTTGTAAGAGCCCTTTTCACAGAGCCTAGGATGACGCAGAAATCTGAGAAGTGTCTGTTGAGTGACACAAAAAATGAATGGAAAATGAACAAATGACTACTAAAAAGAGCGACTTGTATCAAGAACCATAGAATGTGGGGAGTGGGAGGGCAGTGAGCCTGGAGGGCAGATGAAGGTGACAGAAAGCACACAAGGACACTGTAGGACACTGGATGGGGGTTGGAGTTAGGGTGGGTTAAGGGGCCTTCAGCAGGGGTTTAGAGAGAGGATGGTGAGGTTGTTCCTGGACCACCTCCTTACTGCTTCCCAACCATTCCTCTTACCTACAACAGCCAGCGATGGGGGGCATGGCCAATAGTCAGTTTCGATCTTGGCCGGCTGGTTGGGGTCAGGGGGCTGGGCTGCAGGGAACTTGGATGACTCGATGATGAGGTCCTCAATCTGGTGCTTGCTCTGAGGGCTGCTGCCCATGGACTCTGCAGGTGAAGGCCAGTCAGTCCAGGCATACCCTGCCCTGCAGGCCACAATGGTGTGTCCCTCCCCACCGCCAGTAACCCCCAACTCCCTCACTTTTGCTCTTGACATAAGATCATGATATAAAAGCAACACACAACCAAGCACACAGGGCAAAGGTCATGAAACCCCAGCTAGTCCCAGCCCATAGTGCCAAGGACAACCTCCAGGCATGTGATGGGCCAGGGTTCAATTAGGGGAGCGCTCACCTCTCTGCTTGTAGATAGGTGGCTTCTTGTAGATGTTGGAATCGGGGCGGGTGGTCTCTGTGGAGAGGTAGCAAGAGTGGCTGAGAAGAGGGGGAGGAAGGTGCAGTGATGGTGGGGGAGGCCAGGTCAGTAAATGGAGGGGAGACAGGTATACAGTGGAAGGTAAGAAACTTAAGGGTCGCTGCCAAGAGTCAAGCAAAACTCAAGTTCCTGGAGCTGCCCCTCTGTTTGGGAATTTTTTTACACTTGTTTGCAAGAGGGAGAATGCAGCAGGGCCAACTGTCTTTGGGAGCCCTCCTGGGGGCCCGTGGGGGTCCCAAATGTTAGGACCCCAGTTCTGTGATGACCAATTCTGTGGCGAGAATATACCCCAGAGAGTAAGGAACAAAGAGAAAGGAGTTTGGGTTCCTGAAGGGGGAGGGTGCAGCCAAGTCAACAGTTCGACCTACCAGGATGGTGGAAATGGGGCAGGCTGGTCCGGGGGGTGCCAGTGGTCCTTGGGACTGTAGCCTGAGAGATGGTTCCAGGAGACCGGCTCTCTGCCCATACCTGCAGAGCATAAGTGTGGTTCCCTGCAGCTCCCAGGCCCCTGACCTACCTCCTCCAACCCAAGTAGATGCTGCTTCACCTCACTCCACCATTCTGCCCCTCCCTAGCTGCCCCCATGGCCCCAACCCCAGGACAGAGGAAGGACTGTCCAAGGACTTAACCTACTGGTACCTGGCCCAGGGAAAAGGGTGAATGAGGCCCTGGATCAGACAGATAGTGGACACAGAACCGACCAGCGACAGGATGAGAGCCACTGAATCTGTCACCACCTGGGCCCCACAGAGCTGCCAGGTCTAGATGTGCGGGGGAGGGGAGCTGGGCCCTGTCACAGCAGGGCTGGACAAGTGTCAGGGTGGGGCAGACTCACCTCTGGGGATGGTGGGGGGGATGTGGATTTGGGTGACAGCGAGCGCTGTGAATGGAGAGCAGGCTGGTCAGAGCCACAGGCATAGGATTAAGCCCTTATCCCTAGAACCCTGAGGGCCTCTTCATCCACCACCGCTCAACTCTGCATCCCTGTCTGGCCCCTTTCTGGTCATGGCTTCTCCCTCAGTCTGCCAGTGCCCAGAGCTGGCTCTTTAGCCTGACCCCTCCCCTTCTTCCTTCTAGCAGGATCCCCTGGTTCTGATGCAGGAAGAAGCCACAGGCCTGGGGGCAGTGTCCTGTGCTCTGGGGCTGACTGTGGATGGCTACATCCCCACGAGGGGGAGGGAAAGACCTACCAGTCCAGGATGGAGTCAGGGCTCCTCAGCAGGGTATTTAGGTCTCCCCACAGCCTGGCCCCATCTCACCCCTTTCTCGAGTACACTTCACAAAGTACCTGCTGTGCATTATCAGCTCGTGTACTTGGCTACCTCGGGCGGCGGACAGGCGGCCGGATCACTTTGACTTTACAGGAGGGGACACTGAGACCACAGTCACACAGGTCACAGAGTGAAGCTTCCCACCTCTGAGGTCAGCACTCCTGAGGGCCTTCCACAAATGTGTCCTCTTCCTGCCCCCACCCCTCTGCTCCTACAGGCGGACCCTGTGCTGCCACCATTCCAACATGGCCTGGCCACTCCCCACCAGAAGCTACCCTCCCTGCCAGCCCAGCTCCTGCTTGGACCAACACTGGCCAACAGGTCAGTGCCAGCACACAGGGCCCTTTCTTATTTGGGAGTCTGGCCCCCACCAAAGAGAGCAGGAGAGGGATTCTGCTCTCCACCAGTGTGGCTGGGTGACCTCCCACCCCTCACCTCCCGGCTTCTGGGCAGCTCCACGTGCTCCAGGAGAGAATAGGTAAAGTGGGGCTCATAGATCATGAGGTCGGGCCGCTCAATGTCCAGGATGGCCTTGTCCTTGGGGATGGCGGCCAAGTCCTTATAGGCCAGCACCTGGTTGTCCATCTTGGCCTGAGGGAAAACGCAAATGGTGTGAATATGCTGACAGCCTCCCCTAGAATATAGGCTTTACAAGCCCCACCTGCAACTTATTAGGAAGAAAACAGGTGTCAGTTCTTGTAAGTTCCTTTTAAGGGTTTCAATAGCTGCCTTAAAAGTGATAGTCTGTGGCCTGGTACAACCAGACCTGGCCAGTGGAAGTGGGCGTGAAGAACCTTCTCTGGATCTGTAGGTTCCAGCAGGACCACCACGCAGGAGGCTCTGGGCGGATCAACCGCCCAGCAAGCGCCCCTGCCCGCCCTCCTCCCGGCCTGAGGCTGCGGGTGGCCGAGGTACTCACCATGATGCTGGAGGGAGAGCCGGGCACACTGGAGTCTCGGGAGGAGCTGACGCTCCCAGGGGAGGTCAGTGGTTGCTGGGAAGAGTGAGAAGGCGGGCGGGTGGGAATGTGCGTGTGTGCGAGGGCCAGGCAGGGCTCTTCAGAAGACGGCGGAGCTGGCTGGAGGGAGGGGGGAAGGGGCCTCCCCCCGGGCTTCCCTAGTCCTCTGGGCCGCGGGGTGC
>PVHY01015214.1:0-36497 GCA_004024945.1 Uropsilus gracilis
TCTTCTTCTTCTTCTTCTTCTTCTTCTTCTTCTTCTTCTTCTTCTTCTTCTTCTTCCTCTTCCTCCTCCTCCTCCTCCTTCTTCTTCTCCTCCTCCTCCTTCTCCTCTTCCTCCTTCTTCCTCCTCTTCCTCCTCCTCCTCCTCCTCCTCCTCCTTCTTCTTCTATGCATGTATTAATTTAGTTTAATTTACTCTGTCTAAAGCCTGGACCCTTTCCTGAACTCCAGGAAAAGAGGCAAGAGAAACTCCAGGCCACATGTTGGACTCATCTAATCAACAAATATACTTAGTGTCCAATATTCATCTCTAACTGTAGAAAAGTAAACTGATGACCTGCCACCTTCTCAACACCCAATCAAACCTACCACTCTAGTCCAGTCACAATGTTTCTCACACAAGTTAATGGCAACTCCATCTTGCCAATTGTCTTTAGTTTCAAAATGCCTCTAAATGCTTCTAATCGCCCCTGCAACTGCCTTTTCCAGTGTAATTTCATAATCACGGTGCTGCTGCCAAAGCCTCTACCTCCCACACTCTTAATAGCACTCTTCATGGTTCTTTGAAAACACCAGAGCTAAGCAATCCCCAGTAGACCCATCATTTATTCAGTCAGTATCGGTGCAGCACCCTTCCTGGCCTTGTCCTGCCGCTCTGGCCTCAGCCTCCACTGCTTTCCGTGACAGTTCCTCGTCAGGCTCACCATCTTGGTTTTGTGGCTCCAGCTCCGTGAGCTCTACCCTCCTGAGGTTGCAGCACCTGTAATTCTGGCCAATGATGGTCCTTCCGCTCTCCATGTTTATGCTCTTGTCTCCTGCTAGTGTGTGCTCATGGGTTAGTTTCTTAATGAACTCCCAATTTAAAACTGTACCCAAGTTGTCTTCTCCTGATATGTTTGCAGATACTGGGTCACCATATCTACAAACTAGATTTAATCTATGCTTCTCTTATCTTCTTAGCCATGCACTATCAATGTGAGCTCCTTAGAGAAAGATTTTCTTGTCTTCTGCTCACAGTTGTATTCCAGTATTTATAGCAGGCATTCAGTATTTAAGGAATGAAAGGATATGGGTGAGCGATGCCATCCATCCTTCGGCCTGGCAATCTCATCCTGATCCTTTGAACATTTTCGTAGACTTTCAAAACTTATCTCTACGGATATAGCTCGCTGTCTTCTGACATGGCAGGCCCAGTTGCAGAATACCATGCACTTGCTCATGTTGCAGTCAGCTGGGGAAGCTCTCCAAGCCCACCTCCTTCCTGCCTGGCTTCTGCTCATCTTTCGGAACTCAGTCTGCATATCACCTTTTCCAGGGAAATTTCCATGAATACCCTCAAAACTAGGCTAAGTGACTTGCTGGATACTTTCACCTACTTCCTCTAGCCCTCCCTCAGCACACTGAAGCACACTGATTTATTGAATTTTTATCTGTCCACTCCATGATTCCTCAAGCTCCGGGGAAGACTGCCTGTGTGCTTCTCATAAGCATCCCTAAGGTCTGGCATAGTATCTGGCACATAGCAAGCATCGGAATATTTGAATTGTTGAATAAAAGACTCATCTTGAGGACATTTTTACTGAGATCCTTTTGAGCACATTCTCATCCACTGAACTTCATTCTTGGAATCACTCATGCTGTGCAGCCAGAGGAAGGAGTGTCTCACAGGCCACAGGGCCCCATCAGGCCTCAGATAGAGTCCCCAGACCTCATAAGCAACAACAATGCAGACAGTTGATGCTATCATTTACTTTTGACACCCTGTCCTATGAGCTGTGTACTCTGACAAGCACAAAGGCCCCTCCATGTGGCGCTCCTTGAAAACCCTTCCCTCTAGTTATGTAGGTATTTGTAGAAGCTATGAGGATTTGTGGTACAAATAAGCACTGGATACCTGAACCCTACATTTGTACTATCTTTATGTCCAAATTGCTTATCTGGAGCCCAAAGCCACCATGGGAAGCCATGAGAGAATCAAGCCTTGTTGGGAGCCATGTGTGGAAAAGAAGGAGATGGAAGAGATTGACGATGAAGCCAGTTTGGAACTTGGTGATCACAACCAAGTCAGCTTTATTATGAGCGTGGGATCCTTATATATCTTGGCAGAAGAATGATTACAATGAAAGAAATAGGGAAGAAAAAAACCCAGGATCCCGTGGTACGTGACACATAGGCTAGGAGGATGGGGGATTCATTACCTAACAGAAAAAATGCCTGTAGGGTTAAACACTTTAATCTTCCAAGGACATGTCTCTTTGGTGGAACATTCCTAGGAGATTAAGGGGCTGTCAGCACAGAGACTTGCCAGTAACCATCTCTACAGTGCCAGAGAGGATGGAGAAAGATAAAGGTGTTCATTTCTCTAAGGTTTATCTTTTTATCTGTATCAACCCTCACAAAGCCTGACCTTCACCTTCAGTGACCATGAAATGCAAGTCTTCCCTTTCTGTTTAATTCCCTTTATCTACAGCCTAGGGGTGAGGATGAGGGGCGGACACATCCGAAATAAGCTCTCTGCTCCTCCTCTAGTCTCCTTCACACACATACCGAAAAGAGGCACGCACTGCTGGTTCTCTGCTTAGAGGTAAAGCGTATATTTGGAGCGGGTCCTGCCCCACCTGCACATTAATGGAAATATTGATGACGGCCATTTTTAGGGGGATGCAGAGGCTGTGGGGCATGTGAATTCTTTTTGCCTGGACTAGATATTCCTGTGTAGGCCAACATTTTCTTTTAAGGTGAGAGTTGAGAGATCCTGTGGTGGGTTTTCTGAGTGGCACAAGTCATCAGAGAACAGTGCTTGGGGGTGCTCCGGGAAAGATACAGCCGCTGGGAGCCGAAGCTGGAGTTTGAGTTGTGTTGCTGGAGCTCAGTGTATGGGCAGGCCACACAGGGGCATCACAGAATATCATGCTGTCCTCTTCAGTGGTCTTTTCCAACCTGGTTTCCCTCACCAGGTCTTTGGTGGAATCTGGTCTCTTCTCAACATTCTGGATCTTGGTTTTAGCTACTGTGTGGTCCTTAGAGAGGAGCGTGGGTTCCTGATGTCCTCGCCCTTTCATCTCAGGATTAATATGGTGTTGAAAGTACTTCATCTTATTTCCCATGGCAGCTTTTGCAGCTTCTGGAAGGATAGAGCTCTAGTGAGTCTGGGCTGCTTTTACCAGAGCCTTCAGTTCCTTGCCCTACAAAGTGTGGCTCCTTTAAGTTTTGGCCCTACAAAGCTTAGATTTGAAAAATGCGACCCCCTCCCATAATGGACTTGTAGAATTTGGCCCAGTAAGTGATAGCACGGTGGGTTGGTCCTACAAGGCCTTGTCTTTGGAGCTCTGGGCACTCCAGATTTAGCTTTTCTCAGGAATGGGTCTGGGGTCATTCAGTTTGCTCCACCTGCCTCTCCAATCATCTTATCTGTCCTTTCAACCTAAGGAATCCTGGAGAGTGCTTCCCGAACTCACAAAGAGACTAGCCAGTGCTTACAAAGGAGCAGTAAGCCAAGAGGATGAAGAGTGCTGTCTACTGATCCTCCCCGGCAGTCACCTCCTCCCACAAGGTCACTGACTTGGCCAAGCGAATTCTACCTGAGAAGGAACAGGAAGTCAGGGAAGTCTTTTTTGGGGAAGTCAGGGACTCTGTGGCCTCCTACTGGCCCCTGTCTTGGCAGAGTGGATGTTCTTTCTGGCTGGGGAGAACCTCGCTGCCTGCACCTCCTTCTCTGAGATTCACCGCAGCTTTGAGCTTCCCTGCGTCCCATTCTCTCTTCCAGGGTGGGGAGCTGTCATCATTCTCACAGAGACCGGGGGTGCAGGGCTCCAGGCTGCTCCATACTGAGGTTGTTCACTCTGGCCTCCAGCTAAACACAGAGCACCTGAGCATCTGCCATGCTCCCACTTGAGATGCTGAGGCTATGGGGCTGCCTGGGATTAGCTTGCGTTGATTCTGCTGTACCGCCTCAGTCTAACCACAAGCTTTTCTATAAGATGGACTGTTCTGGGGACACATGGGATACCTGGTGGGTTGGGGGTTTCCTGGAGCAATGGTTTCCTTTTGTTGTTTAGATTCATAAAACGCAGATACTCTTTGTTAGTCTTCGTTACCTGGCACAGATATTCCTTGTTATTCTTTGTTACCTGGGCTCCTTTTTCTTTGGTGAGACTTCCCACATCTGTCTCTGGGATTTTTTTTTTTTTTTGGTGAAAATTTAGTTTGGCAAAGATGACAATAGTGAGTAAGGGCAGGGATCTGTTTAGGGTCTGTTTAGGCACCATCCCCATTCCCCTGCACCGCAGCCTACACTGCCTGCACCTGGTGCTCCTGGCATCCTGAAAGACTGACCCAGGACTCACACATAACTCTTTACATAGGAGTGAGCCAGCAGGCCCACACACTCTTTCTGCTTATAGATTGGCTAGTGTTTGCTACAGCCATGGCCTTGGAGAGAGCCACATAATAAAAAATGAGCAGCTCTGATGGGAAGCCCGAGACTGGTATCCAGTTTCTCAATGGCTTCCTGAAAAGGAAGTGCTGGTCAGAGCTTTCACTGACGGTATCTGGTGAGGCTTGTTGCTATTGGCCAGGCACTGACAGTATTCTGGATATCACTTCCTGATAATGAAGGGGTTGATTTCTGCCTCCATATCCAGCAGTGGTAAACCACCTTGCTCAACCAACCACTAACTTCCCTTTAGAGGCCTCTCTAAATCAGAAGGGCCCCTGGGTCTCGGGACAGGTTATAGCATGCCCCACATGTTCCCAGTCCTGTGTGATGTGGCCCTCCACATCCACAGAGCTCTCTGGACACCAGCTGGCAACAAGCCCCACTGAAGCTGGAAGGGCCTGTACAGCAGGTGCCACTCCTAGGCCTCTTCGTGTTGGCTCGAGTTGGAATGGAACACTGATAGGGGTTACTGAATAGTCAGACGGGAAAGCCCAAATTCAGGAATGTGGAAAGAAGGTGGAGGAACTGAGATGGAGGACAATTAGATAGTATAGATACTAGTCACTGAAGAAAAAGGACCAGAGCTCCCCTTTCATGGCGCGATCTCTAAGGGAGACAATGGGCTAACTGTGCAGGAAAGAAGAAGTGTGGAAAGGTGGTGTGTTCCACCACAGATCACACCCCGCAGCTCGGCGTACCTCTGACCCATGGACAGAGGCTACCTAGAAGCTGAGAGCAGGTGAGGGTAGAGCCAAGGGTCATAAAGTTTGGGATTTGCTTGCAATGGTTATTACTTGGGCATATCATCCTAGCTAGCATGGGCTAGCCCTTCGTGAACCCCAAGTGTTTAAGCCCATGTTTCCCAGAGGGCCTTCAATGTAGCATACATGACAAGCAAATGGCTGTTTTCCCCAGACAATACTTGGGGTAGGGTGCGGCAGGGCACGGGTAGCAGTGTGGCATGAACAGTCAGAGAACTTTGCCACAAGACTTGGGAGCCTTCAGGTATAGAGATGCATTCATGTATGAACTCTAGTTAATGCAAGGCTTTCAGAAGACAGGAATGACAGGCAGAGGAATGCATGGCAATGGGGGTGTTCTAGGTACGTGAGCTACAGAGAAAAGGGAATCAGGATTGGGGGGCTGCTCACCTTCTTTCTCCAGAGCATCCTGTATGTCACATTTCTCGTCCTGTTGGTGCAGAGTCATCCAAGGCTCCTCAACACTTGAAGAAGACAGAGCTCCTGCGGCACCAATCGCCTCTGGCACTTGAAGTTTCTGCCACGACTGGCAGCAGTCATGGACGCTGACTGCACCAGTTGATGGGGTAGCTGACTGGGTAGAGAATTTCTGGTCTGTTACCTGGGATGCCACAGAGATTGCAGATAGAAGAGGAAGTGGTTTGCAGTGGTGGGCGGCATGGTGTAGACTCTGCCCGACAGGCACACTGGACGTGGGCTTGATATCTAGGCCAGAAGAGCTCTGCAGTGACCCCTCTGGCGTGGGGGTGGTCTCCCCCGCCAGCAGGCGCTTAACGTCCAGAGCCACACCATTGCAGATGTTGCAGCTGGGGTCCGCACAGAGGAGCTCCCGCACTCTTCCTTCCTGAGGAAGCCAGCCCTTGCTGGGAGGGAAACATGGCAACTGTTACTGACAGCGTGATGCCAGCCTCCTGGGATGCGTGTGTCTGGAGACTGGCCTGCCCCGGGCCCTTCCCGCCCAGCCTGTCTGTGCCTCTGCTTTGCACAGGCGGCATAGGGATGGTTGTATGTGTTGGGGGGGAGGGGCAGGGTTGTGGGCATGTTCTCAGAGAGGAACATAGGGAGCCCAGGTCCCTGAAGGACTGTCAGGGAGAGGGGTGAGTTGAGCTTGCTGAGACGCTGTGGCAGCAGAAGGGAACCAGGTAGCCGGGGGAGCCAGCAGTCAGCTGATGGGGCTTCGCCAGGCTCAGTCCAACTGGAGCAAGCCTCCTTGGGGTTAAGAGGCCACAGCCTGGTCTTCAGTGCCCAACATGTGGGAAATGAGCTCCTAATGGGAACTTGCGTTCTGGGGCCCGTGGGGTACCCACAGCCTTTCTTGGGAGCCAACCCCGCTCTCTGTAGATCTTAAGCGGAGGCTACACTGACAGGCTCCTGTCTGAGTGCTGTCGCAGGAAGTGACTTCACCGTGGACAGAGCCAGGGGAGGTGATGTCAGCTGGACCAGCCGGACGCCAGGGGCCTGTCCCTGAAAGGGTGGCTCTGTGAGGAGACTATGCGATGGTGGCCCATGTGTGTGCTGATTTATTTACCTGCAATGAGTGCAAGCCCATGCAGTGTTCTCTTACCCATTTCATGCTAGTCAGATCCTGGATTCCAGGACTGCTGTGTCCCTGTACAGAGCAGAGGTGTTCACTCCTCCCCCCGAGTCGTCTGATCCCGGTGCTCTGGCTCCACTCTCAACCTGTGCCCACCTGCAGTGCGACTCACCTCTCCCAGGTGTTATCCCTCCCTCATCCTGCCCAGATGGAGCTGAGACACCATCGCAGGCCCCATGGGAGCTGGAGATCCCCAGAGCGCTAGGATCACCTTTTTATGATGGAGAGCAGCTTGCTCGGCTTCTCAGCTTCTTTCCCAGAGTGTCTCCTAGCTGAGAAACCAGGAGACAGTGTTACAGGAGAGGGCTCGGGATGTCCTGAGGGCCTTTAATGACCTGAGGGGACTGAAATACCACAGTCAGTGTCTGAGACACATCTGTGTGCAGCCTGAGCAGTTTCAGCACGCTTCCCTGCCTCAGCCCATGGTCCTCACAAGCACACGGACAGGCCGGGTCACGGATAACAGGGAGCTGGGGTGGGGTGACGTGGGCAGGGTCATGAGCCGAGTAAGTGACACAGAGAAGGGCTTTGGCGTCACTTCCTCACACCTTGCTCTTGGGCCAGAACTTTGGAACAATCTCTACTGCTGACTTCTGACCTCAGAGCTTCTGGGAGAATTTGGGCAATTGAATCCTTAGGTGGTTCAAGCATCTGGCAGCTGGCAACAGAGGTTGCCAAGGGACAGGATCAGTCAGGTCTAAACCTGACCTACACTGAGGGGAGACTGGCACTTTATCTCTTTTTTTAAAATTTAAATAGTTTATTATATATATATATTTTTTTCACACCATTGTAGTCCCCAGGGGTCACCCACTACCTCCCTTTACACTTTACCTCTTAACGGTGTATCATTAGCCCCTTGCTTGACTCTCCGTTGACTCTTAAAAACAAAAAGATATTTGAATCGGGCACCCTTTTCACATCTAAAATGAAAAAAAACCCGCAAATATTTTCCTTTTTTTTTTTTTTTGGTATTTCTGTTTTACACATCTTCTACCCCCTCTACCCTCCCCCCCTCCTTTATTACCCCATTGTTTCTAACTTGAATTTTTTATTCCTTTTGAGTCTCTTACATACTCCACAGCTCTACTCCATCCCCTGAATAAGTTCTGCAGGGAGATCAGAGTGAGATTGAAGAAAAAACAGAACAGATTAAAGGGTGGGTAGTTTAGTAACCAAAGAGGCCCCAAATGCCTGCCAACCAGAAGAATCACCCACATTTCATGCTGTTCTGGGATACAGTGAGGAAAGTCCTATATAAAAAAGCTAGAGTTAAGGTTACTAAGAGACAACAAGGGAATATATCCTCCCATCTGAGGCTTATTCGGTTTAGTCATAGGCACAGTGTTTCCCTACCTGGCAACAGCTCCTGCTACGTCCCAGCTTAATTTCTTGGCAGCCCTTTCTCACTCGCCAAATAATGAATGCAATAATGATGATAGAGCCACAAGTATACAAGGGATACCCAACATACCACAGAATAAAGGTGGAGCTCAACATAATCTCAACCTCACTAGCCATCTCCCTTCCTAGGCTTCCAGGGTCTTGGAAACTAATGCCTCATAATTCTAGATCTTGTCAAGTCTGCCTCACAAAGGATGAAACCAGACCAGCAGATTGCATCACTGAGGCCTCCTGTTTCACAAGGCAGGCCCAGAAACCACAGACCTTCTCTACCTAGGTGAAGTTCATGTGACCCAGTGATGGAGTGAAGGTGCCCGGTTGTCTCAAAGGCCACAAAGCCTGGATCTGAAGACCCCAAGATCATGCTCTGCCTATTCCTGGCACCCCAAAGTGCAGCTCTCCCTTTGAGAATACTCTGCCCACTGTGCTGCTGCAATATTTCTCAGTCTCCCATTAGCCTGAGCTCTGGTCCCAGGCAAAGGAATTCAATTTTGCAGCTTCACACCTGCTCCAACCAGAGCACCATTTACCCACAGATAAAACCAACTGCTACAAACTCCTCTCTAGAGATTCGCCCAAGCCTTGCTCGCCTATTTCTATTTATGAGAAGTTAGAGCTGAAGACAACTTTTGACTTTTTTTTCCACACCAGATATTTAGTATAGGTTTCTTTATTAACTGGGTACCCATTGTTAGAAGGGGCTTGTGTGGACAGGTTAGTGGATTGGTGTCGTTCTAAACAAGGATGCACACATCATGAGCAAACTAATTTTTAGTTATGTGGGTACAGATCTTCACATTGTCCTTCCTAACTCATGGTTTATAATGGACAGCAAACAAGGGATAAGAAGTATGTCCAAAGACTGTGGATTCTGTAGAGCCACACAGCTGTGAAGGATTCAGTCATTTGTTTCTAAAGAAACTTGCTAAAGTTTGACCTCGTTTCCATGGTAATGCTACAGTGTCACAATTACTACTTAATATAATAATTATTATAATAATGGAATTTCTCCAGGAGACTGTTCACAGCTACTGAATCATATTACTAGAGCTCAAATCATAGCCCCCTAAAGAAAAATTCTCACAGATATGCCTTAAAAATTAGCTTTATCAAAATTTTAATGAACACCTACCTTAGCAGTACCACAAAGAAAAGCATTGTTGATGCCACTCAGCATGAAAATTTTTATAGATGTGCATCTCTACTAATGCCCAAGACCTAAGATTTTCAGGTTGTTGAATGGGAAGCACCAGAGTAGTATAGTATCAGGCCACAGAGTGACCAGCTCTCAAGCAGTGAGCACCACTGTGTAACAAGCAGTCACAGACACTAGAGGGCAGCACGTGCCTACCTAATGCTCCTGATCATAATGTCCCAGTGTGACAAAAATTTTAAAAGGTCTATTTCCCAGCAGGTCTCCTTCCTGTCTTTGTATCATAATCAGTGGAAAGCTTGTGAAAACATAGTATTCTAGTCTTACCCCCTACTTAATGAATCATATTCTCTATAGGCAGGGTCTAACAATCTATACATGGTACAGTAAATATCAAAAATAACCCTTAAGAAGAGAACACTGGGTTTTGAGTGTGTATTTGGGAGCAGCTGGCCTGAAAGAGCACCACTTTTCTCTTTTTTCCCTATTTTTGGATGATGTATAGTTAACATATAACATTGTATTTGGTTAAGGTGTACCACATAACAGAACATAAACATACACACACTCTGCAAAATAATTACCACTAGTTAGCATCTGTTAAATCGCAGAATTACAAATCCTTTTTCTTGTGATGGAAAGTTTAAGATCTACTCTCAACAACTTGCAAATCTACAACACAGTGCTGTTTGCTAACTCTAGTCACCATGCTGGAGTCACCATTAGATCCCCAGAATTTATTAATCTTGTAGCTGGAAATTTGTGCTTTCTGACTACCACCCATTTTGCCCCCAATACTGCCTCTAGTAACTATAAATTTGTTTTCAGTATCTATGAGTTCAATTCTGTTTACATTCCACATAAAAGTGAGGTCATATTTGTCTTTCTCTATCTGACTTATTTCACTTAGCTTAATGCCCTCAACATTCATCTCTGTTGTTACAAAAGCTTTATAATTTCATGTAATTATAGTCCCACCTTTTAAGTTTTATTTTTGTTGCCTTTGCCAAACAAAACCAAAACAGCATTGCCATAAATTGCCATGACTGACGTTTTCATCTAGGAATTTTAGGATTTCACGTCTTCAAGCCTTTCTTTAATCCATTTTTGAGTTGGTTTTTGTGTATGTTACGAAATTTATTTATTTATTTCTTTACCTGGTTTTCCTGACTCTGTGTGTGTGTGAGAGAGAGAGAGAAAGAGAGAGAGAGAGAGAGAGAGAGAGAGAACTGACTCATGATAATGAAGACTGGGAAATTTCAAAACCAGCCATCTATAAACTGAAGACCAGGAGAGTCAGTGGCATAGTTCCAGACTAAGGTTAGGAAAAGACTGATATGCCTGCTCAAAACACAGGCAGACAGAGCCAATTTTCCCTTACCCTGACACCTTTTGTTCCATTCAAGTCTCTAATGGATTGGATAAGCCTACCCAACTGAGGAAAGTAATCTGCTTTACTCAGTCTACCAACTCAAATGAACTTTCATTCAGAAAGTTCTTAAGTTCACATACTTATGGACATACTCAGAATAATGCTGAACCTAATATCTGGGCATCCCGTGTTCCAGGCAATAAAATAAATAATCACACCCTCCAAATTTATTCTTTTCAAAGTTGACTTTGTTACTCAGGAGTTTTATGATACCACATAAATTTTAGAATCAGATTATCAATGTCAATAAAAGAGTCCACCAGGATTGTGTTAGATCTGAATCAGTTTTAGGGAAAAAGCCATCTTAATTTTAAAATGGTCCTTCTGACCCATGGATGAACTATATCTCTTCATTTACAGGGCCTTTAAATATTCTTAAAAATATTTTGTAGTTTTCAATATATAAGTCTCTCATTTTCTGGTTGATTTATGCCAGCATTTATGATATTTTTTTGGTGCAATTGTAAACAGTATTTTTCAAAATTTCAATTTCTGATTGTTGTGGGTACATAAAAATCTAGTTGATTTTTTGTTTATTGAACTTTTATCCTTTAACCTTCCATTTATTAGTTCTAAATGTAGTAGAGTTCATAATATTTTCTATATGAACAATCATACTATTTGCAAATTAAGGCAGTTTTATATCTTTCTTTTTAATATGGATACCTTTTACTTTTTTTTTTTTTTTTTGAGACGAGGTCTCACTATTTTTGCCCGTGGAATCGCAGGCTCACATTGCCTGGGGTACCACAGACTCAAGCAATCCCCAGCCTCTGCTTCCCAGGTAGCTGGGATTACAGGCACACGCTACCACACCCAGCTATTTGGGGGGGGGACTAGGTCTTGCTACGTGCCCCCCGCAGGACACGAACCGTGATGCCTGGCTCCAGCCATGGCTTCCTACGCTGCCACCTACAGGCATGAACCACCATGCCCTGCCTACCTTTTACTTATTTTTGCCTGACTAAAGTAGCCAATGCTTTCAACCTTCAATATAATGTTGAAAATAATTGTTGAGAGTAGACCTCCTTGTTTCCCCCCTCCCCAGGCTTATAGCAGAAAGCATTCCATCTCTCACCATTAGTAAGTAGGGTTTTTTGATAACTTTTTGTTTTTAATCAGTCTGGAAGTTGCCTTCAATTTCAAACTTGCTAAGAGTTTTATGAGGAATGGATGTTTACTTTTATCAAATAGTTTTTCTTTATCTGTTGAGTTGATCCTACAAATTGCCCTTTTAGTTTGTTAATATGACAAATTTCAATTATCAGTTTTTAAGGTGTTAAACCAACCCTTATTCCTGGGATAAAGTCACTTGGTCATGATATATTATACATATAGATATATTATAGATATCATACAAATATATTTTTGGAATTGTTTTTGCAAAAATATTGTTAAGAATTTTTGCATATAAACAATATTTTTTTGTGTTTTCCTATTCCTGTATCATCTTTGCTTATATTTTGCATCAAGACTGGTCTCAAATAATCCATTAAAAAGTATTTTATTCTCATCATATATTTGGAAGAATTTGCATATAATTGGAATTATTTCACCCTTAAATGTTAGAATTAACTAGTAAAAAAAATACGGGCCTAAAGTTTCCTATGTGACAAAAATTGGGGGAAAAAGATTTTAACAATTGCTCTTTAAATAGTTATAAGGTTATTCAGATTATTTTTTTCTTGAGTAGGTTTTGAGTGTGTTTTTCAAAGATTTCTTCCATATTACCTAAACTGTCAACAAAGACATTTAACTTTTCATTTACTAATTTACTATCCTTTGAATATCCGTAGAATTTGGAGTGGATGAGTTACTTCTTTCATTCTTGATTAATAATCGGTATCCTCTTTCATCCTTGTTTCCCTATAAATTTTCAGAATAAGAAAAACTCTAGCCTTGTTGAGGACCCTATCTCTGAACTTTGGTCATTAGCTTGGTAACACTACGCACAAGTTTCTTAACCAGCTTCCTTGGACTGTCTAAGATGTACAGATGACGCCCTTGACATCCTGAAATCAAATCAGATCTTTGAGTGTAAAGAGACAGACATAGTTTCATCAGAGTCTCACCGAGTGTAACAATTCGAGAAACAATGCTCTGGCATTAAGGTCAATGGAATGGAATAGAGAGTTCAGAAATAAACTCATGTATATTCTTGATTAATTTATGACAAAATTTATGTTCATGATGGAATATTATTCAGCAATCAAAAAACAACAAACTTAGATCATTCACAGCAACATAGATGAAGCTAGAAGGACTCATGCTAGCAGAAATAAGAAAAAGAGAAATACTGGATGGTCTCACTTATATGAGAGAGAAAGGAAAAACAGACAAGAAAAGTTTTTAATTAACTCAGCAAAATTGAAGCATGGAGCATGAGAAGGGGGAGGGTGGAAAATGGGAGTGGGAGGGGCACAAAAGACTAAGATGCTGGTGATAATGTGGTGGGAGAACCCCAGGGTAGATAACAATGTAAAATAAAAATAAATAATTTATGACAAAGTAACCAAGAGTATACATTGGGGAAAGGACAGATTTCAGTTAAGAAAAAGAAAAGAACTCTTGTGTGTATGTGCATGAGAGACAGAGAGAGATAGAAAAACAGAGCAAAGAAAGAATACAGTGGCAGTAAAACATCCATAAAACTTGATTTTCGACGGGTTCCATCAGGGGCCAGGCTCCCTATACCCCTGAAGGCTCTGCTTCCCCTTGCAGACCCCACCAGAAGGAGTGGCTGCCAGGCACACAGGCTAAGGGGGTGATGGGAATAGGGTTAGTGAAAGGGAGGTCATTACCACCCCCTCTGGATTGCTCCAAATCCAGTCAATCCTCACCAGGAACAACAAAATCAACTAATTCAACAAAAACAACCAATTCAGCGGCAGATATACATGACGATGGAGGTGAGGAGAGAGACTAAGGCCCAGGACAAACAAACATGTCAGATCCAGAGGACACAGGGCTGTGAAACCAACTATAGTGACAGTCTGTCTTAGAAATACACCCACGAGAATCACACAGATGGAAATGGAATTTCCAGTTCAACCATGCCACCAGTGTGAGCTAGGAACCTTCCCATTTCATGGGGAGAGGAAAGTCACAGAGACGGCAGCAGCCCCACAATGAGCTTGACCAACCATCTGCCAGTGCCTACCTATCCTGACCAAGAACTTCATATGTGGACATCAGCTGGGAGGGTCCCTTCCAATACCAGAGACTGAACTATAAAAACAAAGAAGCAAAATGTGACAGAAACTGGGTTGGAGAAGAAGATCAGTGAAAAGGAGGAGGCACTGAAAGGATGCAAACATGCAAGAACTGGCTACTGGTAACAAAGATACATCTGGAAAACTAAGCACAGGCCACTGTGTCCCAGGAAAACACATCTCCACCTGCAAAAGGACATTGCTCCAGGGAAGAAAAGAATCCAATGAGCTAAAAATTGACTAACTGGCAGTGAAAGAAGTGATGGAGTGACCAAGGGAGGGGACAGGCGGAGCGAGAGAGGAACACCCAAAGGGTATGAAAAAAAGAAATGTAAACAAATCTTAATTTAAAAAAAATTTAAAGCAATTTCTGTGAATATTACAGAAAAACTCTGTAATAGATCTCTGGCAATGACCTAATCTAGACAATGAATTATATGTGGGGCTTAAACATTCAGGAACACAAGACAAAAAAAAGAATTAACCTTGACTGAGCAATATTATTACATGCCAGGTCCTATACACCACTTTATTTCAGTCCTTAGCACCAACAAGACCCAAGTGTTGTTGTCTTGTTTATATATAAGGAAACCAAATCACCAAGTGAAATAACTCTAAGATCACACACAGCTACGTAGGGATGGAAAAAAATTATCTACAAACTATACTAAATCTTGCAACCTTCATTTTCTCAGATGAAGAGGATATAGATACGACATAATAAGATGCCTGGAATTGCAGACGACTCAAATGTCCAGTAATTGTGAAAAGAAGGGCCATAGTAAGAAAGGGAATCAGAAAACAGGAGCTGTAGAACAAGGCTAAGTCTACAAGTCTCCAATCTCATTCAGGTAAATACTTCTTAGTCTCATCAGGTGTGTCCACTAAAGTCATTTACCTCATTCAGGTAAGTACTTCTTAGTCTCATCAGGTGTGTCCCCTAAAGTCAGTGGGCATCATCAGGTTGTCACAACCCAATGACAGTACCACCTGGGATCGTTCTATTTGCATTGCTGGTTTGGCTACAGCCTCATCAAGTACCTTTGGATCTGAATGTAGCTTTCACTATAAATAGGCCTATAAAGAGAGAATGCTCTGACCAGCAGTGGGAATGTTTCAGATCCTTTGAATTACACTTCCAGGTGTAAATTAGTAAATTAACATTCTGATGCCTAAGAGTCTTGTCTGTTTAATTATAATTGGTTTATCCTGAAGAAATCAATGAGCTCAGAGAACCGTGACAAGATGCAGTCTTTCTACTTCTAAAGCTGAGAAATGAGAACTCCTCCGTCTCCCTCCATTTTGTTCTTCCTCGTTAGACCCCCTCCTGCTGACTACCTCAGAGGCAAGTCCTATTGCACCAAGTTGCACAGCCAACACAATTCCCAGCCTCCTTCTCAATTGTTCAGCGAACCTGCTTTCCTCTTGTGTATCTTAATTTTCTCCTGTTAATATAAAATAGTACCTAGTAAAGGCTGTTATGGCAAAATGCATGGGGAGGGGGGAGTGTGATGTGATTTTGAAGCAAATCCTAATAACTTAAAAATTGTATGGTTTTTAGTAGGAATTAATAGGTAGTTACAAAAAATACTTAAAATGTCTTAGCACGTGCCTGGTACAGATAAACTGCTATTTAAGTTGCCTATAAACGGGAGAGAGATTATTTCTGGCTGAAGTGATTTGGGAAAGATGACATTTAAGCTGGTGCTTGAAGCAGAAAGAGGATTTTAATATGTGGAGTTAGAAGAGTGATGCAAATGTAGGAGCCAACATGCAGAGGCTGCTGTTGTCTCTGTGGAATAACTGAGGGAAACCTGGAATGTTTACTTTACTATGGGTAGACTTTATTTTGTAGATATTCAGTCTCTGCAAAGTGGGGCTTAGATTTCATCTGGTCTTTGTGTGGAAACTGAGGTTGTGACTATCTCCTAGTGTATGTGTTCTGCGTCACGCAGACACGGACTGTGGAGATGGGGCTCCTGAATCTGACCATATGTGTTTCTAGGTATAACGTGTGTGTGGGTGCATTTCTCTACAGAGTTTTTTGGTCTTTGTGGGTGTGCACATGCAGTCCTGAGGGAATAAGAAGAGGAGAGATTACAGGGAGGAGAAAGAGAAGGGAAATGAGTAAGAAGTGATTGGAGGGAGTGGCTTTCTAAAGCCCTAGTATGAAACTAATACACATTATTAGTTTTTAAGTAGTTGGTAACTGATAGTCCAGTTGATCTCAGAAGACTTTTCCTAATAATACAAAATGTATTCATAAAAGGCCAGTTTCAAAATGCCATTTTACCACCTTTCTTTCCATTTGTGCTTCCTTTCATGAAATTTAGTACTCTTTTGGATTTTCTTTCAGTTTTCTTTTCTTTTTTACCCTTTCAGTCCTATTCATTTCTTCCTTGGAGCTTTCTCTTTCTTCAGTTTTTTCTTTCTCTTACAGTTTATGGAGTTAAGAATACACCCTTTCCCTAAGCCAGAAACAAAGGTTTTTTAAATTGAGGAAGGGGTACCTCTTGTTGAAAGATATTTTAGGCTAAACCTTTGGTTTCTATCTTCACTTTCACTGTCACAGTCAATGTATTAATTGATCCACCAAATTTTAACTGGGTGCGTTTATGTATATTAAAAGCATTATTCTAGTTACTGGCAAAACAAACAAACAAAAAAAACCTAGCATAGCTAACTAGTCATATTATCACCTTTAACCATAGGAACCAACTTTTCTCCAGACAACTTTTCTTCTAGAAAGCTAGAATATAGAAAGCCAAATGATTCAGCTGATTTTCTTCATAGGCATCTACTACGTATCATCTTTAAAAATTGAGGTAGTGAATAATTGTTTATTTGCATATTTTTCATATTTATTAATATAGTGCCAGACTAAGAAATGAGAGTAAATCAAAACTATGTATAGTGAACAATATTTTTGTATCTATTTCTTAGAAAAAGTTCAGGTAACCAAAGATTGTTTATTAATTAATAATTTGTTGAATGAACAAACTCTGAGAGTTAAGGATCTGGAAATATCATTTACTTTACCTATCACATTATATCCTCATGAGTTCTTATGATTATAAGAATTTCATAAATTAAACTCTGAAAATATATTAATTATCATAATTTCCTTTATGCTAATATATATTAGTACATAATGATTGGTAAAGAAAATATATTTGAAGAATAATAGTTTCAAAATTGCCCAAATTTAGTGAAAGTTCTATATTTACAATTTCAAAAAGCTCAATCAACTCCAAACAAGATAACCTAAAGAAAATCATGCCCAGTCACATCATAACCAAACTTTTTCAAACCAGAAATGAAACAATTTTGAAAATAGTATGCTATAGTTTGAACATCTGTGGAATTCTCAAAAATCAATAGGCAAGAAGATAGTTTACCAACATCCTTAAATGTTAAGGGGGAAAAGGGCAACTATCAGCTCACAATAGTATATACAGCTAAAATACTCTTCAAACAAAAAGAGGAACTAAAAACATTTCATATGAAAAGAAATGAAGAGAATTTGTCACCAGCAAAACTGCTAGTTATATAGGCATAAAGGAAGTCGTTCAGGCAGAAAGAAACATGAACTTCAAAAATTAAGAAAGAACAGCAGAAAGGATAAATATCAAGGTAAATAGATAGATTTTCTACTCTTAAGTACTAAATTATGCATGAATATTGAAAGCAATAGTTATAACATTGTGTTTATAGACCTAATACATAAGACACTTAAAGAGGGAGCGGATGAAGGGATCTTTGTGGTTATAAGGCTTCTGGGTTTCAATTGAAGTAATAAAATATTAAATCTTAGTAGACTGTGAAAGTTAGGTATGTATAGTATAATCACTGGAGTGGTCAATAAAAAATAATGCAAAGCTATGTAGCTAAAAAAATAGGTAAGTTAAAATAGAATACAAATAGATGTGATAAAGTTCTGAAAGATGCTAGGAAAGAGGGGCAATTATAGTGAATGTAAATGATCCATACATGCCAGTTAAAACAGAAATTCTTTGATTTTCAAAATACCAGTCTATATAAAAACACAGATAGACAGACAGACAGATAGATAGATACTATTCGAATACTAACCAGGAAAAAAGTTGCATCAGCTCTTTCAGTACTGAATAAAGTAGACTTCAGAACAAAAGAATTATCGGCAGCAAAGAGGGGAAATACATAGTGGCAACTACCCAAGAAGACAACAATTGTAAGTGTATATACACCTAAGACAGTAGCTCCAGAATACATGAAACAAAAACTCGTAAACTGAAAAGAAATAGAGACAAATGCACTAGTAAACCTAGAGACTTCAATACTCCCATCTTTGTAATTGACAGGAAATTAGCAAGGATATAGAAGACTATCCTATACTACACTATCAATACGATCAAGCAACTTGACCCTATCAACACTTATAGAGCACGCCACTCAACAAGACCGGGTTATACATTCATTTCAAATGCACATGGATAATTAACCAAGATTAAATCATATTCTGGGCCATAAAATAGACCTTAACAAGTTATTAAAAACTGGACTACAGAAAGTATATTGCCTGACCATAACAGAATTAAACCAGAAGTCAGTAACAGAAAGGTAACTGGAAATTTTCCAAATATTTGGAAATCATAATTATAGGTATTAAAGAAATCAGAGAAAGCCTAAATAAACAAAGATGCATATTAGCTCAAAGATTGGAAAATTAATATTGTTGACATTTCAATTCCCCTAAAGTGAGCTGTATATTCTTAGTAGAATTTTTTGGGGTAGGTGTGTATATAAAGGCAAAGAAAGTCTATTACTGAAAATAATGGAGGAAAAGAAGACTAAAGTAGAGGACTCACATCACCCGATTTCAAAACTTACTATAAAGCTACAGAGGAGAGAGGAGGGGAAGGTGGGGTCAGAGAGGGCTCTGCTTCACTCTGCACTGCTAACCCGAAGTCCAGAGGGCACTGCATTCAGAGGACAGGGAGAGGGTGATCTGACACCCTTTGAGCTTCATACAGGTTAGATACCTAGGAGACTTGGGGCAAAACCAAAACCTAGGAGACTTGGGACAAAACCAGACTCCTGGACATTGGAGACCAACACTGACCGTGAATGGCAGAAAAGACATGGAGAAAATTCAATTCCAAACAGCAATAGGTGGGTGGCAAGCTGTGCCTGGAGATAGTGTCTGAGGAGGAAACCTCCAAGTCCACGCTCCCATGACAGTGCCGTTTCTGGAAGGGGAGGGCTGTTCTGTGTGGACATGACTGTGAGGAGATATGTATTAAAGTGCTGGGGTGTGCCAGGTGAGCTGTGAAGATGACAACAGGAAGAGGGTGATGCCCTTCCCCAACCTCCTCAGGACTCAAGCTTTTGTAGTGATATTGTGCTGAAAGCTCAGGGCAAAAGCACTGAAAGTCTGATCCACAGACCACAGGGATGTAGGTGGGAAAACCAGAGAGAAGATGATCAGTGTGGTCCCACAGGCAGAGCTATCTCTGCACACCACTCTCACTAGTGACTGGATTCCTTCACGACCCTCCCACACCCCAGAAAAGGCAACTTCAGATCAGTCCACCCTAACATACAGTGCCATCTACTGGGGAAGGGGAGGTTCTACACCACTGACATACTGGAAAGCTAATAGTGCAGGAGATGAAAAAAACACAACACATGGTACCCTAAGTCCTCAAGGGGCTATTTCACCAAGGGAGAACAGGGCTACAAAAAGCAGTCACACACAAAGATTTGGAAGCTCTTTTCTTCCAACCAGGTACAAAGTTCTGTTCATTCTCTTTTTCCTTTATCTTTTCATACAGGAATGTCTCTTTCTGGCAAGTATTATGTCAATTTGAAGTTCAACCCTCATCAGAGTATTCCCCTTTGCCCCTCCTTCTCTAGCCCTAGTATAAGGGAAAGCTTGCTACTTTTCACCATGGTGGCACATCTGGTCTGCTACTTTTTCATCTGGTTTAATTGAGCTTCCCAGCTTGTTCATCTCTAGTCCACTCCCGTCTGTCATTCCTGTCCTTCTGGAATCTACTTGGAATGAAAACAAAACTACCACCACAACTCTGGGGCCACCAGCCTCCATTATTGTCATCATCAATGGTTTAGTACTACTTTGGTCTTGCTATCCAAACAGTACTTTGATGCCACACAAGGACTTCTGAACTGCATTCTAGATACAGATCATAGGGGGTCAACAGAATTATTTTGGGAGCTTTTGAGGATTCTCCCTTTTAATTGGCTCTTCCCTCCCCCACCTTCCTATGAACCATCAAGCCTCTCTGGGTATATACCTGTATGAAGTTCAAAGGGTATCAGATCACCCTTTTCCCTGTGAGTATCTCTAATGGCATCCTACCACCTCCATATTCCTACTTTCAATGAAAGTACTTGTTTTTATTTCATTTTTTTCCCCGGTGATATTTCCCTCCTGATAAATGATTCTTCTTTCTTTCTTTCTTTCTTTAGAGGCTATGTCTTGCTATGCTTCCCAGGGTTGTCTCAAATCTGCGGACTCAAGTGATTGCTAGCCTCAGCCTCCCAGGTAGCTGGGATTACAGGCATGCACCACCATGCCCAGCTTAAATGTTCCTTCTTTAGATGACAATGTTGGTGGGGTGGCTGTAGGGTTCTATGATTGGATTTGGCAAACATGACTAAGGTTAGGTTGTCTGTGGGGGAAAAAATCCAGTTTATTGTCAAAATGCCATCTCCATTGAAATTATGTTTATTGTCTGATAAACTACAAGATACAAGATACTACAAGATACAAGCCCCAGGAAACTTGGGATTTCCTTGTCTGCTTTCTTCATCGCTGTATCTCCAGCACCTAGCATAGAATCTGTTATGCAATGATTATGTTTGGGAAGAAATAACACAGACCAGTAAATAATGACTGACACTGGGGTCTTTGGGAGGATTTTGAGTAGAGGGTGGCAGCAACCAGATTTGCAAGTTGTCAAATGTCTTTGTTAGGAAGTAAGTATTTGTGTCTTCCCCCGCCGCTAATTCATATGTTGAAACCCTAAACTCAATGTGATGCTATTAGAAAGTGGGACCTTTGGGAGGTAGATTTTGATGAGGTCACGAGGATGGAACCCTCACAAAACTCCCTTGTGAGAGTTTTCAAAGAGCCTGCTTCCCCTCTCTGCCCATCACCATGTGAGGTTACAGCTAAAAGACAGCTAACTCTGGAACAAGAAATTGTTCTCATCAGACACTGAATCTTCTGACATCCTAAAAACGAACTTAGCAAACTCCAAAACTGTAAGAGATAAATTTCTGTTAATTCTAAGTTACCCAATCTATTTTGATATAGAGGCCCCAAACATATTAAGATAGTCTTCAAGTTGTCACAGTCATCATACGTGTAGTCCATACTGTCTACTAAGTAACAATTAAATTAACTCTCAAATATATAAACTGCAGTGGGGGAGTTCACTGTTGTAAATATTCAGATCTATGAGCAGCTTCGTGAGACTAGCTGAGGTGACATCACATCTAAGACAGCCTCCCCCTCTCTTTTACTTCCTCTTGTTTTATCCCCTCCTTCTCCTACGCTTGGGTCATTAGTCAGCCAACCGAGGTAGCCACTTAACCCTTCCAGAGAATTTCAGCTCAGAACTGGATAACCAGCCCACTCTGATGTGGTATTTGCATTTCGTGCTTAATTTATCTATAACATTACAAATTTCATACTCCTACATTTCTACTGTTATAATCATAATACTATTTTGGTACTTCTCTTTTGAAAGTGAAATTAGCATTTCCATGTAAAATAGAAAAACTTGTTGGTCGTTTTCCTGTGCATCTAAGGGGCTAAATCCAAACCTGAAGCTTAATTTCTTGGTGACTGGGATGAGCCATTTTGTTTGCAGGTTTCTTGATATTTCAATGCCTGGGTCTTTTCATGTCAGAGAATAATCTGGTTGGCTTTTCTTTGGTAAGACAGAAGGAATCCAAGATCAAAGATATCACCTGAGAGCTTTTGCTTGAAATGACTTAATATCTCTTTTCTCTTGTTCCTTAACCTCCAGCATTTTTCCCACAGAAGGGCAGAGCCTGGAGATCACCTCACAGAGACGGTGCCAGGAGTCTTATCATCCAGTGTGAGGAATACAGTGAGCTCATGGGTTTATGGCTTGTCCTCACTTCCTCACTCCAATAAAGGAGTGTCTCAGGAAAAGAGCAGAAGGATACAGAGCCCCAAACACATTTCCATAAAGATAATGGACAGTCAGTCTTGGTATTTATGAAAACTTTCTAGTAATTGTGTGACTACTCTTATTCTATGGAATCTTGCCACCAGAAAACTGATGTTTTAGGCAGTACAAAGAAAACAAACTCACAAACTTTTCAGACAGGGCCAGGAACAATAGAACTTCCCATATAACCTTTTTGAAATCTAAAACTCTAATTCTAAACTTAACAATCTGAAAATTAATTAAGTTCTTTTCAGTATCTAAAGAATAAGGAATAAGGAATAAATTGAGGATCTGTCCCAATTTAATGTATCTGGGTTAGAACCCAGTCTGGGAAGACTGTGGCAGTTCAAAGATAGGTCAAGAGGTCAACTTTACAACCTGAGGAACTCAAGCTTAGTTCCAAGTTATCTTGGGTGGACTCTGGTTTCCATCTCAATTGGTAAGCCCCAAATAACTTAAAAGATTATTGTGGGGGCAAGGGCAGTTCTTTCCTCAGAAACTACCTGAGAGGGCAACAGTGAGAACTCGACGTTCCTCTCTACTTCCAGAACCTTCTCTTTGGTCTTAAGCTACCTTGCATGGCCTGGTGATTTAATTCTGCTTCAGTCTACTCATCTTTAGCTATTCTTTTTATTAACATGCTCATATTCCTTTCCATTTGTCTCATCCCTTCAAAGCAGGTTCTAGACTAAGGAAGTTGAGAATATCTTTCAATTATATTCTTTCCCACTGCTACCATCCTGCTGAGCAACCCCAAACTACTCCCAAGTGTCAAGAAATTGAGCCCATTTTTCTCCGTGCTGAAAAAGTGTTCAGTAAATCTGTGCTGAACAAACTCCACACTAGTATATGCTAAGACAACTTTAAAAGCGTAATATTGTTTAGCAGAAGCAAATCAGAAAGAAAAAGAGAGAAACCAAATGGTTTCACTAATATATGGGATATAGGAAAAACAAGCAAAAGGCCAGGAGTAAAACTCAAAGCAAGCTAACAACTAAACCAAAGTACACAAATGGGGGGGGGGGGAAGATGGGAGGGACTGGTCAGGGAGGGAAGGTGATGGGATGGGTGATCCTTGGGGAATACAAAGATGTGAAATATATATACAAACTGACTAATTTAATAAAAATAAAATAGAGTAATATCAAAATGAAATTATGGACAGTTTTTCTATTTTTAGAAATTTTGGTGGTGGTTTTATTATTTACATTAATAAAAATGTTTTAAGTAATTTATAAATTCATATATATTTTAAATAATATGTAAGTATATTTTTTAAATCTTTGACATAAAATGATTAGCTTATAAAATTAGCCACCCTAGCCCTATAAAATACTATACATAAGCATGTTAGAAAATATTTATTCATATATTTCCTAAATATACCCAAGTCATACTTCTACCTTCTTTGCCCAGCCTAACTCCCACTACAATATAAGTCCCCCACTATTAGCCCTCTTCCTCCTGTGCTAGAAAATAAACTTTGTGAGAACAGGATCTCCTTTTTTTGTTCATCATCTCTCTAGTTCCAAGAAGAATGCCTGCTAAATGGTACTCACTCAGTAAATATTGCTGAATTTTAAAAAATGGACATCTGCCTGCATCTTTATCCAAAGACAAGAACAGCAAAGCAATCAAGTGAAGACAATAAAAATGCATATGTTACATGGGTCTTATTACAGTATTAATAATGAATATGTTTTTAAGTATTTTTAGGTAAATATGCCAGGCACTATGCTAAGTCTTACTATGTAAAAAATATGAGGTACACACTATTAATTTTATATTTTAAAAACCCAGAAGAAACTGGATTTCTAAAATCCAGTTCAATATTTTTTATAATATGCCAACATATAGTATCTTTTTTTTTAATTTAGCAGAGCATTGAACCATTCTCATTAGATATTCTTCATAATAAAATTATAGAGTAAAACAACATTCAAGTCCTCATTGTTTAGACTCTAAGTCACATAGTGAGTAAAAGAGCTGCAAAGACAATTTTGATTCCTTCATCCTAGTATTTGGCCAAAGTTACTCAGATTTCTTCCCAGAAAACAAATAACAAACATCTGCTGTAATATTGCCCCTGTCACAAGGTTCTGGTGGGGGAGAGTTAATAAGTGATTACAAAATTCTTTATAAATACAAAGTGCTGTAGAAATGCAAAACATCTACAACAACAGTAATTAGTTCTAATCATCTCTTTTCTGTGTGCAGCTGTCTCTCAAAATTCACTTTGGGAATTTAATCATCCCATCTCAACAAATAAAGTAACCTCCCTCTTTCTCAGACCTTTCTAAGATGCTGTCCCCTCATTTCCCCCAGCTGCTAAAGCTTTTTCCTTCCCCCAACTTACCCCCTATATAACCTCTACACATATCCTACTCCCAAATGATTAGCATGCTAACTTTAACAAGAAAAAAAAAGAGTTCAGATTGAACACGAGTCTTTCAAAACCCCTTAAATTTCAAGTAAAATTGGGCATGAAGACCTGGAGAAATATACAGGTATTTCAAAATAGAACTCCTTTCCCTCTCCGATATAGGAAGAAATGGAGCTCCATTAACGCTCAGGTAATTATACTGAAATAAGAGTTTGAAAATTATTGTATATTTAGCAATGGAAGGCACATAAAATGCACTGAAAAAATACAGCAATTATAACAATGATCAATTTAGTGTTCATTTATATACTGTCTATGGCTTTTTGAGTAATTATAATGTGCCATGTGATGCACAAAACAAAAACTTACTATCTGGTCCTTTATAGAAGTGGTTTGCCACTCCTGATAAAATGTAAATCTAGAGGAAAATGTGTGAATATAGATATGGTAAATACAGAGAAAAGGAGTCCTAGGGCACTCTAACATGATAGGGTATATGAGACAGGAAATATGAGAAGTGAATGCACATGGAACATTCTTGAGGGTAGATCACAAGTTGGGTCATAAAACAAACACCAATACATTCATGAACACTGAAATCATAGCAAGTATATTCTCTGATCACAGTGGTATCAAACTAGAAATCAACTGCTAAAAATGTAGGGAAAACCTCAAATGGTTTTTGGTGGAGACTAGACAACATGCTACTGAATAACTGTTGGGTTAGCAAGGAAATCAAAGGAAAAAAATAAATTCTAGGGACAACAGAAATTAAGACATAAGCTATCACAACCTATGGGATGTAACAAAAGCAGTACAAAGAAGGCAGTATTTCACAATTCTAGCCTACATCAAGAAACAAGAAAGATCTCAGGCAAACAATCTAACCATGCACCTTAAGAACTAGAAAAATAAGTGAAACCAAGAGCCATTAGAAATATAAAAATAATAAAAATTAAAAATGAATGAAACAAAATGGAAATTAAAAAGATAGTACAAAATATGACTGAAAACAAAAGCTGGTTCTTTGAAATAATAAAATAGACAAAACTCTAGGTAGGTGCATTAAGAAAAAAGGGGTAGAACTCTAGTAAACACAATCAGAATCAAAAGAGAAGTTACTACAGACATATCAAGAACACAAAAGACCATAAGATTATTCTGAGCATTTTTATGCCAATAAATTAGATAACCTAGAAGAAATGAAGAGTTTTTTAGAAGCATACAATCTTCCAAGATTGAATCAGGAAGAAGTAGAAAACCTGAATAGGCCAATTACAAGAAAGAAAACTGAAACAGTAATGAAAGTGTCCCAATAAGCAAAAGGCCAGGACCAGATGGTTTTTGTTTCACTACTGAGTTGTACAAAA
The DNA here is from genome assembly GCA_004024945.1 of Uropsilus gracilis. NCBI lineage: Eukaryota > Metazoa > Chordata > Mammalia > Eulipotyphla > Talpidae > Uropsilus > Uropsilus gracilis. Next base: position 25,951 of record PVHY01015214.1, read on the forward strand.
CTATCAATGACACACTAAAGCAAATCATCCTAATACTGCAGAAAAACTGAAGAAGGGAAAAGCTCCCAAACACATAAGGCCAACATTATGTTGATACCAAAAGTAGACACGGACATCACATAAAGTAAAACTACAGACCAATATCCCTGATGAACATAGACACAAAATTACTCAACAAAATCTTAACAAACCAATTCAACAATATATTCAAAGGATTCTATATCCTGACCAGGTAAAATTTATTCTAGGGATGCAAGCATGGTTCAACATCTGTAAATTAATCAGGATAACCATATCAATAGATGCATAGAAAGCCTTTGACAAGATTCAACAACATATTGCAAATTCTACCTAGAGCAATTAGGCAAGAGAAATAGTGACAAAAGTAGTTATCCTTGTTTGGCATCTGATCTTAGAATAAAATCTTTAACTTTTCACCACGAGTATGTTAGCTATGGGTTTGTCATAGATGGCCTTTATTGTGTTGAGGTATATTCCTTTGACTCCCATTTTCCCGGGAGATTTTGTCTAAGGTGGACATGGAATGCTGTCTTGTTGGTTAACTGTAAGACATAGTTTTAAAAAATTGAAGACACAAAAATGGAAAGATAGCCTTTGCTCACTGGTTAGAATAATTAACATTGTGAAAATAATCATCTAAAGCAGTATATAGAGTCAATGCAATCCCTATCAAATTTTTAATGGCATTCTTCAAAGAAACAGAGCAAACATTACTAAAATTTCAATGGAACCATAAAAGACTCTGAAGTGCTAAAGTAATTCTGATAAAAAAAAAAAGAACAGAAGTATCATACTCCTAGACTTCAAACTATGCTACAAAACTATGAACTAAAAATAGACACACAGACCAATGAGATAGCACTGAGACCCAGAAATAAACCCACATAAGTGGACAGTTAATTTATGACAGAGGAGCCAAGAGCACACAATGGAGAAATGAAAGTCTATTCAAATAATGTCTGGAAAATTGGACGGCCACATGCTAAAGAATGAAACTAGACCACTATCACATACTATACACAAAGCAATAATTCAAAATGGATTAAAGACTTGGATACATGATATGAAACCATAAAATTACAAAGAAGAAAATAAGCATTGGCTTCAGTCATGTCTCTGGGGACTCTTGGTAAGGGGAACAAAAATAGGCAAATGGACCATATCAAACTAAAGTTTTGAAGAGCAAAAGAAAATACCATTAATGAAGATACTTGTTTGAATAGGAGAAAACCTATGCACATCATACATCTGACAAGGAGCTAACTAACATCCATAATCTACAAAGAACTCACACAGCTCAACAAGAAAAAAACCCAATCAAAAAATGGGCAGAAGATCCAAATCAACACTTATCCAAAGATGACATAGAGATGACCGCTAAATACATGACAAAAATGCTCATCTCATTATCAAGGAAATGCAAACCAAAACCATAATAAGACATATCTTATTATGGTATATAAATAAAAGAGAATGGCCTATATTAAAAAAATCAAACAAGTGCTGGTGAGGGTATGGAGTAACAGTACCCTTCACACACTGTTGGTGGAGTTGTAGACTGGTCTAGCCTTATGGAAAACATTTTGGAGGCTTCTCAAAATATTAAAAACAAATTTACCATATGAGCCATCAATTCCACCTTATATACTGGGTATATATCCAAAGAATACAAAAACACTAATTAAAGAGATACATGCACTCTTCCTTGCAGCACTATTTATAATAGCCATGGTAAGTACCCAACAACAGATAAGTGGCTAAATGTTACATATTACACAATGGAATATTACTCTGTTATAAAATAAAAAGATGAAAACTCTTACCATTTGTAACAATATGGGTGAAACTAGAGGTGATCGTACTAGCAAAATAAATCCAAAGGCAAAAATAAATACTGAATGATTTCATTCATATGTGATATATATACTAAAAACAGAAATCTGACTGCAGAACCCCTAGAGTGGGAGAGAAGATTGAGGATCAAAATGGGGAGATGGCCCAATGCACATGGTAAAGTATGGCATGGTAACACACATTAAGAGGAACCTCTTAACCCCCAGTCATGTTGTGCTATAAACCAACAGAACTTCAATTTTAAAAAAGTACATTTTTTTTTTAAGATTAGGCTTTTTTTAATAACATTTCTAAGGGAGGGAAATACAACTTGGCGGCGAAGAGTTCACACCCCAGCAGCCTGGTGGGGCTCAGGTGAGGGCTCCAGCCAGCACCTAACTACTTCCAATTGCCAAGGTAATGCACCTGGGAGATAGGGTGGGGCCTCGAGCTTTGCAACTGAATGGGCCTCTGCTATACAGACTGAGGCATGGACTGAGTTTTACTGGCCCAGGGAAATACAACTTGGCAGCAAAGAGTCCGCACCTCAGCAGCCTAGAAGCACCAGTGCCACACATACTAGAGAACCAAGGACACTCACTATCCAAGAGCGTCAAGACACCTCAGTCAAAAAGGTTTATACGACAAGCCCTAGATGCTCAGAGGCACTAAAAAATAAGACCCATCAATCTGAAAGAGGAGAAACAAGAAAAAAAGAAGACAGACAATACAATAGAAACCACATCTACTCACCACATCCACTCTCTGAAAAGGAATTTGTCCCCCCCAAAATAGCCAACAGAAGCAAGATATAATAACCACAGCAGCAAAAGCACAAAGACAGAATTAACCCCAACTAGATAGACCTCAGCATGCCATCTAATACTAGAGCAGTAGTTACTCAATACATAGAGCAAGTCTGAAAGGAAAACACAGGAAGGAGGAAGAATACAAATACTCAAGCAAGCCCTCAGAAAAATAACTCACCACTAAAGGATAAACAATCTGCAGAAACCAGCATGGATGACATGGAAGAAATGCTTTATATGTCTGACAAAGAATTCAGAATCAACATGATAAAAGCACTCAAAGAGGCCAAGGAAGAGGGGGAAAAGGGGAAAGCAAGAGGTTTGAAGCTTTCAACAAACTAAAAGAAGTAGTAGGAAAATATAGAAAAGAATGCAGCAAAATGAGCATATCATTGATGAACAGAAATATGAAATTGAAACCCTAAATAAGAAGCTGCAGGAAATACAGTGCATAAGAGGAGCAATAGAAGAGCTCAAAAATGTAGGGAAAAGCAGATCAGAAGAAATAAAATGAACCAGCACACTAGAGGATACAGAAGTAGAGAGGATGAAGAAAGAGAAAGAGAGAGAAAAATAAAGTAAGAAGACAGAAGAAAAAAATCAGAGATCTGTCAGATACCTAAAGAAAACAAATATAAGAGTAATTGGAATCCCAGAAGGAGAACAGAAAGACATAGGATCTGAAAGGCTTTTCAATGAAATAATGGAGAGTTTCCCAAATCTGAAGAAAGAAACGAAAACAGACATACAGGAAGCAAAGGGACACCAAACTACATTAATGAAAGAAGAAACACAGCAAAACACATCATAGTAAAACGTTCAAGAGCCAAAGATAAAGAAAAAATTATGAGACTAACAAGAGAGAGGAAACAGATAACCTACAAAGGAAAACCCATTAGACTGACCTCAGATTTCTCAGAAGAAACACTCCAAGCAAGGAGAGAATGGGGCCACATCTTCAAAACGCTCCAAGACAAAAAGTGCCAACCAAAAATACTCTACCCAACAAAACTGTCCTTCCTTTGTGAAGGAAAAATTAGAACCTTCTCAGACAAATTCTCCAGAAATTTGCTACCACCAAACCCCCACTCCAAGAATTCCTCCAAGATGCCCTAAGACTGAAACTACAAAAGAATAAAAAGAACAAATAATAAAATAAGTAATAAAAAGAAAAGAAAGAAGTAAAACAGAACTCCAAAGACCACCAGGAACCCAATGTTAGACCTCAAACATCCATAATTACTCAATAATTACTCATCAATGGGCTAAACTCATCCAAAAGATACACAGTTGCAGACTAGATTAAAAGACAGAACCCAGGGTTCTGCTGCTTCCAAGAAACACATCTGATCCCAAAAGACAAGCATAGATTGAAGGTAAAAGGATGGAAAATAATTCTGTGAGCAAATGGCCCCCAAAAAAAGTCAGGGCTAACCATTCTTAAAGCAGACAAAGCAGATTTCAAAATAAAAAAGTGACAAAGGATAAAGAAGGTTACCACCTAATGGTTCAAGGGTCAACCAATCAAAAAGATATAACAATTATCAACATATACTCACCAAGTGAGGGTGCACCAAGATTCATAAGACAGTTACTAAGAGAACTGAAAACAAATATTGATGAAAACACATATGTAGTAGGAGACTTTAACACCCCACTCTCAACAAAGGACAGATAAAAAAAACAAAAGCTACACAAGGACACAAAATCCTTTTAAAAAGACCTAGACAAAATGGATCTAATTGCTATCTACAGGACACTACACCCACAAGGAAAAGAATACACCTTCTCAAATGCACATGGATCATTCTCTAAAATTGACCACATACTAGATCACAAGGCAAATATGAATAAATACACAAAGATTAAAATAATACCAACTTTTTTCTCAGACCATAAAGGTATCAAAGTAGAAATCAACAATGAAAAGAAAGCAAGAAGAACATCAAACACTTGGAGACTGAAACCACATGCTACTAAATGAAGAATATGTAATTGAAGAAATTAAAACTTACTTCAAAACAAACAACAAAGAAGACACAACATTCCAAAATGTCTGGGACACAGCAAAAGCATATCTAAGAGGAAGGTTCACAGCAATACAGACCTATATCAAAAACCAAAAAAGAGACAACAGAAAAAACAAAAAGAAGCCTAACCAAATGGGAAAAAAATTTTGCCCTCCACAAGAGTGATAAGGGTTTCATAATGAAGATCTACAAGGAACTCACACAACTAAACAAAAGCAAAACAAGAAGCCCAATCAAAAAATGGGGAGAAAAACTAAAAAGACACTTCTCCAAAAAGGAAACACAAATGGCCAACAGACACATGAAAAATTGTTCAACGTCACTAGCAATAAGGAAAATGCAAATCAAAATAATGAGATACCATCTTATACCAGTAAGAATGGTCCACATCCAAAGAATGGGCAACAAGTGCTGGCGAGGATGTGCAGAGAAAGGAACACTCTTACACTGATGGTGGGAATGTAAATTGGTCCAACCTCTATGGAAAGCTGTGTGGAGGACCCTCAAATTAATGATAATGGAACTATCATTTGACTCAACAATTGCTCTCTTGGGAATCTACCCAAAAGAGACCTCAATGTGGGTACGAAGGGACACCTGTGCTCAGATGTTTACTGCAGCACAATTTATAATTGCAAGGACTTGGAAGTAACCTAAATGCCCCAAAACAGATGACCAGATGAAAAAGATGTGGCATATACACACAATGGAATACTACTCATCAATTAAAAATGACAAATTTGATGATTTTATGATAACATGGATGTACTTAGAAGAAAGCATATTAGCAGAAACAAGTCAAAAAGAAAAAGACAGAAACTAAATGGTTTCACTAACATATGGGATATAGGAAAAAAATAAACAAAAGTTATGAGGAAAAGTCAAAACAAGCTAACCACTAAACTGAAACACACAACTTGGGGCAGAGGGGGAAGGGGGAGAATGGTGGATAATGTGGGGGAGGTTAATCCCTGGGATTACAAAGATGTGAAATATATATAAAATAAAATTTTTTAAATTAAAATTTTTTACAAAATAACATTTTAAAGGAAGTAAGACAATAAAGGACGTTAACAAAAAACAAAGAGAAATATAAGAAGGAACAGTTCATGATATAGGCAGGAAACCAGGGGATTGTGAATTTTCCAAAGTCAAGTGAAGACTGTTTTTAAGGAAAAGAGTGATAAACTGTATTAATTTTACCTTAAGGATGAGCAAAAAGTGGATTGAGAACTGAATGCAGGATTTCTAAAGCCCATGGGGGACTATTCATAAGAGCATTCTTGTGGAATAACAGGAATGAAAGTCTCAACAATCTTAAGGCTGAAAACCTACCAGCAAGATTCTCAGCAAGAATGAACAACACAGTCCCTCACCCAATGAAAGAACACTGCCACAGGAAAGAGACTAATAGCCATAACACAGACTAGCAAACAACAAAGAACAGGGTTTGAGAGAATGGAGCGGGCACCAGAGGGAGGAGGGAGGGGGAGGTACCCCAAAAACCATTTACAGATGTTGTGATATAATGAATAAAAATAACTAAATAAATTTTTTTAAAAACCACTTCATTACTGAGATAGACACAATGGGTAGTAGTGTATTATGCCTTGAATATATTATTGACTTTAATTTGCAAAATTTAAGTTTTTGTAACTATGTTTTAAGGGATGGTGATCTGTAATTTTCCTTTATATTTGTTTAACATCTTTTTCTGGTTTTGGTGTCAAGGAATGTTGACTATATATTGTGAGTTGGGAAGTTCTCCCTCCTCCTCATTACTCTGTCCTTGTCATAGAAAAGAGCTGATACCCTGGGCATTTTAGAATAGAGAAATATGAGTTTATGTGGAATAAATAAACACAAATAGAAATCATGCTGGAATATTTTTATTTTTAAAAATGTGTTGGGTTCAAGAAAGAATGATTAGAGAGTCAGTGGAGAGAGAGAGAATAGTTTTACTAAAAAGGAGAACAGAGAAAAGAGGCATAAACTGGAAAGTGTATGAAATATGTGTGTTTTTTAAGTGGTATATCACAGTACACTTGAGTACTGCTGAGAATACGAGAACAATCCAGCAACAATGAGAATGATGTTGATGATGATGATGAAGATAGATAAGGAGCGGAAATTAAATTATGAATATGTATTCAGTGTAGAAGTTGCTTCCCAACAGCTATGGGTGGAATTTCAGCAGTAGGGTGAAGTGATACAATGTCAAATACCTAGGGTGAACAGGGGTCCTTTAAAAAGAAATGGAAATCAGAACAATTAAGACAGGCCCTGAGGAAGAAGGCTATCTGACCTCAGGCATTTAAGAGACCACTAATGGTTTTTACGTAATGTAAGACCCATGAGGGACAAGAAAGGAAGAACTCAGATGTTGTCTAGGATGGAAAACACCCTACAGATTCTGAAAATAAAAAATGACTTAGAAGTCTTATCACCTCCAACAGATTCTTGGCACACTGTAGATGGCTTCCCTTTTGTTATCCTTTTCTCATATAGATAATCCAGGTTTTTGCACACCATCTACAAAAGCCTTGTATCCATATGAGATGAATCAGAATGCTCAAGGAGCACTGTCTCCTTGAGGCCAGTGTGGCAAAACTGTGATGAGGAAAGGACGAATTAACAGGCACTGCATCCATACAGCCCTTGATTTTCCTTCCATGTTAATCTTACAAATTTCATGTTTTATTTAATCAAGAAGAAAAAGAATTACAAAATCACAGATTTCATGTAAAGATGGGATGTGATCTAGTAAGATAAAGGGTATACACCATATGGTTTCTCTTATAAAACTAAACTCTGAATCTTTGTGATTTAACTCTCCAGGGAAAATATGGGCAAGGAGGGGAAGCTTGGTGAAACTTCCCATTCCTGTCCCTTGAGTTTCTTCTTCCCCAGGGGAACCATTTACCTCAAGAACTGTTACCAACCTCAGGAGTACAATGTTCTTCCTTTCACATTTCACATTGCAACAGCAAGTATAGTTTTTTTAAAAAAAGCTCCTCCTCCTGCCTTTGCAGGGTAGACTTTGCAGGGTAGAAACAGACTAGAATATTCAAAGGTTTTCCAGGAGTCTAGGGGAGAATGAAGCAAAGGGAAATGGCAGACAGGAAAGCAGGAATCTGAAATCCAGGCACACTGACTTCAAAGCAAGATAATCCCTGATTTAAACTGTGGCTCTGCCAATTATTGGCTGTGTAATCTGATGAAGTCATTTAACCTCTCTGAAGCAGTGTCTTCATGTATAAAATGGGTAGATGTATACATGCCAGTGTCAGTTCAGGTTCTCTAAGAAATACACCAAAATCAGATTAGACCTGCAAAAAGATGGGGGAGATGCCTATGAAAGAAAATGAGAGAAAGCTAGAGAAAGCTGAAGAAGGAACAATCTGTGAGACAGCTGCACACATCAGACCTGTGAGAAGAGAAGGAAAGTTGGATTGATTGCCATGAAGCTTTGAGAACATTTCTACAAGGTTGATGTAGAACCCTGAAGTCAAGATCATCTGTCTGCAGACGGGCACGGTGGCATGTGCCTGTAAGCGTCAGCCTATGAAGCGGCTGGGGGTAGGGATCACAGTTTAAGTCCCGCTTGGGGCAACATAGTGAGACCCAGTCCCAAAAAAATAGCTGGGCATGGTGGTACGCGCCTATAATTCAAGCTACCTGGGAAGCTGAGGCTGGGGATTGCTTGAGTCTGTGGTACCCAGGGCAACATGAGCCTACGGTTCCTCGGGAAAAATAATGAGACCTAGTCTCAAAAAAAAAAAAAATCATCTGTCTGAAGAGTCCTCCATCTCACAGGAAAGGGCATGCCGTAATTTCCATGCCAGCAGCATCACTAGCTGGAAACAGAAGAGAATCATGCCTTCAGAGCAAATGTGGTGGAATATTTAGAACACAACAGCTGGGGCCATTGGTCAGTTACGCTGAGAGGCACATTTCATGGTTGCACACAAATGCTTCTCCACAGGGAATTGGAAAGCAGCACCTTCCTAATTCCCAGGGGCCTCTTTTCCTGGGAGCAAACTTAAAATGTCAAGGAAATGGAACAAATTGTAGTCTTTGTCCCTGCTGTTGATCTCAGTCCCGTATCTGCCTTCTCCATTCTAAATTCCCCACTGCCATCTATCCCCTTGGCAGCTCTTGGTGGCTTACCTGGTAGGTGTTGGCTAGATTCCTGAAGGGACTAAGAATCATGCTGTTGGTAATTATACACTTCAGGAAAGTGTCCATTCAAGAGAAGCAAGAAAATTCCAGAACATGGCCAACTGCATCACTTGGATTCCCCGCAAACGCCCTCCCTGTCCCCATTGTGGAGAGGCAGTCTTACACTCTGCAACAGATTAGGGCCAATTACTTCAGCTGGTATGGTGACTCCCCTCCCCTTATCTCAGGCTGGTCCCTGGATACAAGGGAACCAAAGTACCCTAGTGATACCCATAAACTTAGTTATGGGGATAGAGGTATGACCTCTGCTGTGTCTCCTGTCTTGGGGGATCAGGACCTCCAATTCTGCAGAGTCTAAAGTTGCAGAGACAAGAAGTACAAAATCCCCCAGTAGATCATTCAGAATACTGAGAAGCAGGGTTGCTCTTACTGACACTCCTTGGTTTCCAGACCCATATAATTCTCCCATTGAGGACCTAATACCGCAGAGAGGTCTCTCTTTATACACTGCACTCTAAAGGATGGTGCCAATCCGTGTAGAATATTGCCACCAAACTGGCACTTTAGCTGTGCCTTTGAAAGACTGTTTATTTTCTGAGGTCAGCAGTCCCTGGAAGGTGCGGTTCATGCTATGACCAGTGGACACTATGGACATGAGTCCACTTCATACTTTCTATTTGTATAGGAAGGATACTTTTGGACTCTCTGCTATTGCAGTTTATTTATTTATTTATTTACTTACTTATTTATTATTTTGAGACTAGGTCTTGCTATTTTTGCCCGTGGAACCGCAGGCTCTCATTGCCCGGGGTACCATGGACAAGCAATCCCCAGCCTCAGCTTCCCAGGTAGCTGGGATGACAAGCGCGCGCCACCACGCCCAGCTATCTTTTTTGGAACTAGGTCTCGCTACGGGCCCCGGCGGGACTCGAACCGCAATCCCTAACCCCGGCCGCTTCATAGGCTGAAGCTTACAGGCACGAGCCACTGTGCCCGGCCTTGCTATTGCAATTTAAAGGAAATATATATTTAGTTATTTGAATGGTCAAAATATAATTCTCATATATGTATGGTCTTTACCCAAAGTTCCTAGCTCACAGTCCCCAAAACCTTTGGGATTTTCCAAGTGTTGAGAGTGACAGAAGTGTTTCTTATTATGTTACTGAGGTAACTTGAGAGTTTTTTTGTTTTTGTTTCATCTGAGTTAACCATTTTTCTTAATTGAAGTAATATTAGTTTACAGTGTTTGTGTTTAGAGGTTCAGGTGGTGTTCCTATGACACACACACCACCAAGGAACCACTTTATTCCCATAGTTCATTGTTCTCCATCTGTACTTTGTTCTTAAGCTTTTTCTCCCCTTATCCTTTCCTTCTGGTAGCCTCAGCTTTCTAGGGTTTGTTGTTAGTTCTATTTTATCTGATACTTTATTTGGTTTTTCTATATTCCAGATATAAGTGACACCATCTGGTCACTGTCTTTCTCCTTTGACTTATTTTTTTTTATTTATTTTATATATAAATTTCACAACTTTGTAATCTCAAGGGTTTGCCCCCCCCTCCCTCCCCTCCCTTCCCCCTTTTCCCTCCTGTTCATAGTTGTGCATTTCATTTTGTTGCTTAGCTTGTTTTGATTTTCCTCAAGGCTTTTATTTTTTTTTTATTTATTTTTTT